>SNQJ01S0065192.1:20068-40534 GCA_010110895.2 Picea sitchensis | reverse complement strand
GATGCTCTTCATGTTCTTCTCTATTCTTAGAGTAGATTAATATGTCATCAATAAAAACTAGTACAAATTTATCTAAAAATTTACTGAGTACATTGTTCATTAAGCACATGAAAGTGGCAGGGGCATTGGTTCACCCAAATGGCACTACCACAAACTCATAGTGACCATACCGTGTCCGGAAAGCGGTTTTATGGATGTCTTCACCCTTGATTCGGACTTGATGGTATCCCGACCTCAAGTCAATCTTTGAGAAAATAGACGCACCCCCCAATTGATCGAATAGATCATCGATCCTGGGCAAGGGTTACTTTATTGAGTTGTCTATAATCTATGCACAGTCTGAGGGTGCCATCCTTCTTTTTCACAAACAAGACTGGTGCTCCCCATGGGGACACACTGGTTCGAATATAACCCTTATCCAACATTTCTTTCAATTGCAATTTGAGTTCCACTAACTCAGGTGTTCTCATTCGGTAGGGTGTCCTAGACACCGGCACCTCTCCTGGTGCGAGCTCTATCGATAAGTCAATGTCTCTTTTCGGAGGTAGACCCGGTACCTCTTCTGGAAACACATCTCTGTATTCTCTAAGGATAGGGTGATCATCAGGGTTTGGTTTATCACCTTCAATTGTGTTCAACACCTGTATTGAATATAGGGGACATCCTTTTCGGCAATACTTTCTCATTTGCAGGGCTGATATTTGCCTCACCGAGACAGGTTTTTGGATCCCTTAGAGGGTTATCCTTTTTCCTTCTTTTCTCACACATTCTAAAGTTTTATGGTAACAGTCCAATTTGTATTTATGGGCGGCCAGCCAGTCCATACCAATCAACAGATCGTATGATCCCAGGGGTAATACATTAAGGGTTGCTTGGGTGGGGAATTCACCCAACATTAATTGGCAGGACGGTATGACCTCTACTACCTTTCTTTTGGTGTCAGTGGCTAACTGTACCAACCATGGCTTGGTTTGTTTTTGTGGTTGTAGATTACACTTATCCACAGTCTTAGGGGCTATATAACTCAAATTTGAACTAGGGTCAATTAAAACAGACACTAGATGGTTGAAAATCATACCTTCCATTTCCACCACTGAAGCTTGGTGGTCAGCTTGGTTATTATCCAAGGCTGCATAAATCTATGGCACACTCCTTGCCACATCATTAATTGTGGTAGCTTCTTGCATGTTATAAACTTTTCAAATGTTCTGTTGTCGGTGTGGACAGTCTCTCAGGAGATGCTCTTCTCCGCAACCCTAGCATTTCAGAGGTTCTTTATTTGGGTTATTAGTCTTCACTGGTATAGGTCTAGAAGTTTTATTTCCGTCAACCGAGGGAAAGTTCTGCTGGAGTACACTCCGGGTTGGAAAGTTCATTCGGGGGTTTTTCTTGTAGCTCTTAAATCCTCAGGATTTGATCCCCTTTTTCTGAAATTTCAAACCACTCTTATGTCTCCAGTCTCCACGAGACTCTGCCTGATGTCCATATTGTTCATGACAATATGTTTCCTTTCATATAGTGTCTTCTAAGGTCTTTGGCTCATCAAATTCAATTCGGTTCCGATATTCCTTGGGTAGCCCACTAATGAAGCGTTGCGCCTTCTCCTTCTCTTCTTTGATGTAGGGTACATATCTCAATAAGTCGAGGAATTTGTTGACATATTCCTCTATAGTGAGTTGCCCCAGTTTGAGTTCATAAAACTCTTTATCCTTCTCATCAAAATATCTTTCCGACAAATACTTCTTCTGGAAGTACTTCTCAAACCATTTCCAAGATAGGTCCTCCTCGCGGACCGCTTTCATATTCTTAAGATCTTCCCACCAGATGGAAGCTTTTCCATTTAGATTGAAAGTGGCCACTCAGGCCTTCAGATTTTCTAAAAAATCGTGGACTCTGAAATATTTCTTCAGTCCAAGTAGCCAAGCCTCGACTTCCTCTCCCTTCTTTATCTCACAGTCGAAGGAGGGAGGTTTGGCCTTTCTGAATTCCTCAAATTTATGACTCTTGGAAGTCTTTTTCTTCTTCTGTTTTCTTTGAGAATAGGAATTGGTCCTACTGCTGGAAGACCCTTTTGAATCGCCAGCTTCCTTCTCTATGGAATCGTCTGGCATTGGTCCCTTAACTCTGGGGTGAACCTTTCTTGAGGTGCTCCTCTCAGTATGGCCACTGATACGACCATGTTTCTGCACTTCAGGTTCATGATGCATTTCTCATTGTAGGTCGGATAAGCTCTGCAGTAACACTGCATTAATTTCAGTTTGCTTTCCTTGTTCTTTCATCATCCTTTCATTATCGGCCTTGCAGTTTTGCAATTCAACCATGAGACTCCTCACAGTCTCAGCTAGATCTGTAGGGGTTCCTATTTCTCTTCTTTCGTTAGACTCTTCGTCTCGATTGTCGGAGCCCTCTCCCACCTCTTGGTGAGTCACCATTTTCTACGTCTGTAAATTCCCGCGGCTGATCGTTTGCTTGGGTGAAAATACAAACGCTGGTTATTAGTCAAGAGTTAAATACATTTTTATAACCTGCGCATAAATTCATATTTTCACATGTATACCCATATAACAAGGGGTTTTCATTTGGGTCTTAATTCTTATCTATCCGCCATCTTAACACTAAAAAAGGACACCGAAGCTCATGTCTCAGATTACAGTTTCATCCTACAATCCTTTTTCTTAAGGGAAAAACGCAGATGACAATGTCTCCTTACACGGCTCGTGCCTAAGCCGAAGCAGGCCAAGTGTTGTAACCATGATCTGATACCACTTTGTCACATACCCACTACCTAAATCGGATTTTTATGGTCTTCTGCCGAATCAGAAGCCCTAAACATCCATGGAGGACCAGCGTAAGCTAGCTCTTCCTCTCTCTCTCCGTTCCCATGTGATCGTGGGTCACGATCACAGTTCAAATGATCACAGTACCTCTTTCATATTTCATGCCTCGGTGCTATAGTGATGTCGAGTCGTTTGACTTGGAAATCACCGAACCCCGACAAGGCTAGCGATCGGCCAATGGGGCTCTAGAATGCATCCTCAACCGTAGATCTGGGCGGGTGGACGTTGGCCATCCAGATCTTCTTGCTTCTTACCCTAATGCGTGTTCCCTCCCCAGTGTAAAACTGGCATCTCTTCCTCACATCGGACGATCGTTATGGACCCTGAGATTTCCCGAAGGAATCTTGTCCATTCCTCGGGACTCAACCACCTGCTATCGTCTCGTCATTATGGGTCGGGATTTATCAAAGCGAAGGCTTGAGTTCTTGTCAACGAAACTCCCGAATCCCCGATCCCTGATTTCCCGAAGCGGGTAATCTCTCAACACGTCACCTCCTTAAATCAGATGGTCCACAACTGCTCCAAGGTTTCCACCTAGGAAAGCCCCGATCCCTTGTCGCCAGGACTCCCGATCTCACGATTTCCGATTTCCCGAAATGGGGAGATCTCACGACGCATGGCCTCCATCAATATGACGGCTCAGATCTATCCCATGGTTTTCACCATGGGGAAATCCCGAACTCTTGTCAACAGGAAACCCGATTCCGCGATTCCCGATTTCCCAAAATGGGAACTCTTACGACACGTGGCCTCTGTCCATCGAACGACCCAGATCCATCCCGGGATTTCCTCAATGGAAAGTCTCGATCTCTTATCAACAGGACTCCCGATTTCCTGACTCCCAGTTTCCCGAATTGGGTGATCTCTTGACATGTGGCCTTCGTTAGACGGACGGTCCAGATCCATCCAGGGATTTCCACAATGGAAAGCCCCGATCTCTTGTCAACAGGACTCCCGATTGCCCGACTCTCGGTTTCCCGAAATGGGTGATCTCTTGACACGTGGCCTTCAGTAGACAGACGGTTCAGATCCATCCCGGGATTTCCACAATGGAAAACCCCTATACACTGGAGTCTTAACCCTCGGGTAACTCTTGACAGATCCAACGACTGTCGGGTTTTTCAGCCGAGATCTGAGGGCTCATAATGGTTCCTACCCATGCATTCTTCCATGACTCCCTGGGCGTGGAAAATATCCACGGTCCAGATACTCTCATGAACCTTGGGGATCTACGGTCCTAAACTCTTTGCTACCCACGAAGACACAGGAAAAAAAAGGGGTAAGTCATTTAACGCCCTACTTTCTCCTACTAATCTAACGGTTGTGGGTGACCGCAGATTCCCCGATGAAATCTCGTCCATCGATTCGTTACTTCATCCTTATGTTGTCATCTTGGTTTTCAGGAGGATCGTTCCTCCTCATGCAGGATTACTAAGGCCTTACGCCTTCGCAATCGCCTTCTCGGTTCTTGATGGGCTTTTCAAGGAAGGTATTTCTATGGGGAGATTTACTTAGGGTACTACCTGAGGTATATAAGGATGTTGTCCTCCCGAAAAACAGATGTGAAGTCTGAATTAGGTCAGTACACACACAAATAACAAATTCATGAGGACATAAACCATATGTAGTCCTTCCATATAATTATACCACTACTAGACCTGATCAAAACACCATACAATCATTCTTATAATGAAATCATTCACAGTTTCACAGCTTATGAGCATAATTATCAGAATAAACATATAAATATATTTCAAGATGTCAAAGGCAAAACACTTATCAGAAATAACACCAGGGGTCAAGAAACTACTGAGAGGGGTGCTCGTTTCCACCCAACCGTATGCTTGGCGACTCCCAGCGGATTTACCACTAGCCACCCTTGAGCTGAGACCACGATGCTGTGAGACTGTGTCTCCGTTTTCCAGTGACCAGGAGAGAAGGTTGCAATCCTTCCTCTCTGCTATCATTCACTCTGCGTAATGCCAGAGTTCTCCCCTCGCGTCTGCCCCCAATCGCTTCTACCCTACGCCTTATCTTCTTTCGAGGTTGCGTGTGGTGCGATTACCCTCGCCCTGGTCAGGCCCGACAACTCTATGGATGGGCGGTTCACCTCCCATCCCTCATTAAGCCATCTACCTACCAGCCTACGAGACATTTAATTTGGGGCCAGCGAGCCGCTTTTGGTTCTCCGGGCCAGTGGAGTCCAAATATGGTATTAATTCTCGGTGGAAGTTAACGCCACCTTTCCAGGTGCCTTCCACCGCCATCGTGGTCTCTTTTTCTGCACATCCCCTCTCAGTAGTCTTGCAATAAAATTCATAATGTTATTCACATTCATTGACCTTTTCCTCAAGGTCCATTTACATCACATATTCACATTTATGAGTTTTCCATAGTTCTTGGCCAGTCCCTTTATTTTTACAAACTGGGGGAAATAGGGTGTTACAATAGCTAGAACGAAGATCAAGTTTAGTAAAGAACTGGGCACCACTCAATTCATCCAAGAGGTCATCAATGACAGGAATGGGAAATTTGTCTTTAATGGTGAGTTTGTTGAGGGCACAAAAATTAGGACACATGCGCCAAGAGCCTTCTTTCTTCATGACCATGACCATAGGAGAAGAGTAGGGGCTCGTACTAGGGTGGATAACACCTGCGTTAAGCAGTTCTTGAACCATTTTCTCAATTTCATTTTTTTTGGAAAAGGGGTGATGATAGGGACAAATATTGGGAGGAAGGCTTCCTGGGACAAGGGGAATGGAATGATCATGAACACCATGGGAAGGAGGGAGTCCCTAGGGAGTGGAAAAAACCACTTGATGTTTAGAGAGTATGGATTGGAGGTCCTGCGACACATAGGGTGTCTCATTTTCTTGTATGTCATGGAGTTGGGAAATAACGCCCGAATGACCTTTTTTGAGCAACTTTTCCATGCGATGGGAACTAATGATCTCAAGGGAACCGACGATGATGCCTTGGAACCTATATTGTTGGACCTCCTAGTCGAATTGCATGGTTAATTCCTTAAAATCCATGAGAATGGGACCCAAAGTCCTTAGCCACTCTGCACCCAACATAATGTCACAACCTCCCATGTTGATAGAAAACATATGATATTTTAGGTGGTAGTCACCAATTTGGAGACACACATTTTCACAACGCCCTCCACATTTCATGGACCCGCCATTGGCAATCATGATTTGGAAATTATTGAATGCACAAATATAGAAATTAGTTTCTTGGGCAATGCAGTGATGAATAAAATTATGGGTGTTTCCACTATCAATAAGAATGATGACCTTCCTATGCTTGATGTAGCCAATTAGTTTGAAGGTTTGGTGAGAAGAGAAGCCTGTGAGAGCATTTAGGGAAATGAATGATTCTACTTCAGGAGGGTCTGAGGGAGGGGTAATGTCAATGGGTTCAGGTGACTTAGACACAAGGGGAGATTCAACATCCTCCGAGATGGCCATAAAAATATTTTGTTCCTTACACTTGTGTCCCAGAAAATATTTTTCATCACAATTATAACAAAGGCCTTTGAGTTGGTGTTCAACCATTTCGGCTCTGGTCAATTTTTGGATCTTTAGTGGAGTAGAAGGAGGAGTGGGATTTATTGGTTTTGTGCAAAGAATAAAGGAGGGTTTCTGGTTTTGAGAAGAGACAACCTGTTGTGATTCCTTAGCTCATTTAGTAGCCTCCACCCAACTCTGAGGCCGATCCATGAGGACATGGGAAAAAATCTCATCCTTGAGGCCACTGATAAAACATTCTCGGAAAAAAGAATCAGACATGCCCTTTGTACGAAAAGACACTCGCTCAAAAGAAGTTATAAAGTCTTCCACTGTGCCAGATTGTTTCAACTTTTTCAAACAGCCTAAATGGTTGGTGTCAGTGTCAAAGTGTTCATAAATCTATGCCACAAAGTGTGTACAAACAACATACCCTTGATGGGAATTTTTTCTCCATTGCTACCATTGCCAACGTTCTTGATCTAGATTGAGAACACCATACCATAGTTTGGCCAAGTCATCTATAATTCCATACAAAGAGAAATAATATTCCATTTGAGTTACCCAACCAGTGGGATCTAAGCCATCAAATTTGGTCACATCCACCCGTGGAAGGCGTAGGTCACGCTGAAAGTGATGCGGCTGAAAATTATGGGAATTTGAGGAAGTTTTAGCTTCGGTATACAAAGGTGGGTCAGATAAAGGGGGATCTGTAGGGATATGAAGCTTGGTTCAGATCATCGAAGCAACAGATTCAAGATGGGTAGTCATGTCTTGTTTGAGGTCTTCTTTGAGTTCCGTGATTGGGGTGACGATGGATGAATGCATGGTTTCATTGATGGTGGAAATATTGGCACTGAGCTGTCTCACTTCTTGTTGGGTCTATGTGAAATTAGATTGCAAGGTATTGAAGCGATATTCCAAGTCTTGGCTACAGGTATGGGCCATGATGACGAGGGAACCGACGAGGGGCAGGTGGGGTCAAACATTTTTCTAAAAAATGATAGGTATGAATGTGATAAGGGAGAAGAAATGAATCAAATGGAATAGTTATCAAATAATGGTGCAGAGTTATACTCCATTCTGAAGAATACTCCACTGATGAAATTCCCAAATGCTTAACCAGGAAGAAATGTGAAGTGATTTGACAACTCGAACATAGTTGTGCAGCAATAGATCCTGTCTGTTTTATTTTTTGTTTCTGTCCCCAAGGGTTAGGTATTCAATGGTTCTATAGACAAGGCTTTTCCCTGTTCTATAGCTCTCTGATATACGTGCGGGGTCCAACAGTAGTACTCGGCCCAATATCTCAGGGCACCAACTAAGGAGGCTAGACCGTTCCCTTAGTTGTACTACCCGACTACCCAAGTACTAGATAGTATCTTCCCGAGTGTTGTTCTCGGTGACACTATAGCAGTCAGGCGGCCAATCGGTTTATCTAAAGAGTGCTTTAAGAAATCTAGGTCGATCCGTATACAGGTGTTGTCTGATGCGCTACCACTCGAAGGGGTACCAACAAGGGTTACAAGGGTAGCCAACAGATGTGCGCTTAAGTACCACTTGTATTTCATGTGTGTATGAATCCCTCAACTACGGGTTTATGTGCGTAACAACAAATCTTTGTAGCTTAAAGACATTTGAATACATCTCTAACTTGAAAAAAAATTACCCACAATTTTCTGCCGAGCAAAGTTCTCTGATACCACTTGTAATATTTCAGATATAAAAAATATGAAAAACATAAATGCAATGCAATAAATGTAAGATGAACAACAATATAACCAGAACAACACCACAATAATACTGAAATGATAACAGAATAACACCAGAAAGAGCACTTTGATTACTGAGAGAAATGTTCACTTGCCTCTTCGAGGGGGTAACCCCCCGTCGAGCAGAGATCTATTACAATAATATCCAAGACAACAATTCTCATACCCTCGACTCCTATTTATACTAAATATGTCTATCAAAAGAACCATCTGGAGGAAGATCCTCCTAGAAGCGGAAGATTCTATTAGCTCTTCTTACATTCAACTTATTCTTCCTTATTGCTAGGCCTTATTAATATTGACCTTTATTACATCGGAATATATTATTCTACCTACGTGAGGGGTTAGGTCCCTAACACAGAGGTAAGGAATTCCACCAATAAATAAAATGAAACCCAAGGTATGGCATGAATTCAATATATGAATAAATTTCTTGCCATCAAACACAAGGGAAGTTTCTAATTTAGTGACCAATGATGAACGTTGTCACATGAGCACAAGGAAACCTACCAATGATGAAAGTATGTCCCAGGGTTCTATAAACTCTAATTGTATCTCCCAAATCCATATGTCACAATTGATAGGAGAAGACCCACAAATGAGAAGAAAATGATGATTCCTTCCACAACAACATGAGAAAAGAGCATTGGATATGATGATAAATTAAGTACATCTTGACATAAGGAAGAACTAACATGGATGAACAACATATCTGAATAATTTCCAACATAAGTTATAAACTTTCCTTGAACATTATTAGGAAACAATGATGACTTGGGTAGCAATTGACACCAAAATGAACCAATGATACAAACCATTAATGCAAGAGGCATTGACGTATTCTGCATAAGGATTGGAAGAGTAACCAATCTAGAGGAGTCAAAATTCATAATCATGATACATCTCCTAAGGAAATACTAAAACCCAAATGTAAATAAGTAACTCAAAACAGGTTCTTTGTTCAAGGGTGACATAGACTTATAGCTACTGCATAGGCACATGAATCATAAGGATCTCCATTCTTTACCCCCTCTTTCTCTTCTTATAAATTTTTAATTTTTTTATCTTTTTAATATTATAAATCCTAAAAAGAATACAATAATTCCATAATACAGTGGTGTAGATAAGTTATGTAAGAGATGTGATTACATTCCAATTGCAAGATATGAACACTCATAAGCATGTCTCATCTAAAGATAAGGTTCAAAATGCATAAGAAACTAATGCAAATGGTGAGAAATGGAAGTGAATTCAATGGTGGTAAAAATATGAAAGAAAACTGTAATGAAGCACTAGGCACAAGCACACAAGTAGCAGTAAGAAATGCAAATGCAATTCAAACAAAATAATGGGATCCCACTAGGAAATTGGCCTGAAGATGATGAGAGCGAATAATGTGGTTTATTACTCAAATTCATGGTGGGACTAATGGATATCTCGAGCCTACGAGAAATAATCAACATGGACTTCAAATGGAAATAATAATGTTAACTAAGATGACCCATGATAGATAGGCTCTACCACATAATTTATGTCAAACAATGAATCAGTACAGGTTAAATGTAGGGCAAGAGACCTATCACTACAGGCTAGTTCATAATCATTTACATAAAAATTGAAAAATATTAACACCTAAAAATTCTAAATGAAAAGTCGCTTTGGTCATGCAAACTATCAAAACAAAATTTGTTGGGTTAAATTGAACAATAAACTAAAATACGTAAAAAAAAATGGGAAAATAAACATTTTACTTTAAAAATTATGGTAAAAAATGAATTAAATAAGTGAACAACAAGACATTGTACCATTTTATTTGGAAAAATTCCCAACTTGGGTGAAAATTCCATTCATTACCGCAAACTCCAAGTGTATATTTGGGAGAATCAACAGTTAGATTTCGATTTCGTTTAGACCACATAACTCATAATCCCTAGCTTGTTAATTCCATGCATTTTATTTTCAATTTTTTTATTTTTTAAGTTGCCAACCCCCATTTAGATTTGTTGGTGTGTTCTTACAGGTTTCCTTTTATCAATTCATGAGCAAAAGGCCTTGATCACAAATTTACAAAAAGAAAATCGGAGGCACTTGCAACTATATGAATTGGGGGGCATGAGCACATCTTAATTTGTATAAAAATGAAAAATTATTAAATGCAATTATCTTACACATTATTTATTGACCATTTATTCATCATCAATATGATTAATTGGATATAGTGCAAGCATAAGAAGGATGATAATTCCAGTCTCCAAGACCAAATGGTTATGCATGCACTTTGTGACTATGGGCTCTTAAAGTTATTTATTGCCCAAATATGCAAAGTGAGATCCAATTACTATATATACTTGTAGGGTATTATGATCATGACCAAGATTTGATAACATACATTAATACTAGAGGTCAAAGATTATATACTTCTTGACAAAACTATCCTAATGAGGTTAATCGATAATCCTGAAAGGAGGTGGCATAGGGGAAGCCACTACTACAATCACATATTAAATTCATACCTATTGTGTAGAAGACATGTAGAAGGTCAATAACTAGGTTCCAATAGTTTCAATTGACGATTTACATCTCAAGATCATCAAGGATAGCATGGATTGTAGCATTACATCTAGCCACATGTGCACTAATGCATTATGGCACAGAATTCCTTAGGCCTACAATATTTGACTCATCCATGTGTCTTATCATCAACATTAAGGCCCAATTAATATCTTGTATAATAGGTAGACAAAAAAAAATTGGTTGTGGGAGTATTTTATCCTCTTTCTTTCTAGACAGATTCCCAACTTTATTGGACCCATGCATATCTATATGTCTGACTAGATTGAGAGTGCCCATGATCATAAGATGGAAGCATTTGATGTACAAAATCTGGGGAAGTCAGTGCACCATTGCATTCTTAGATGAGTTTTTTTATTATTGTTTCGAGCCCTTACTATGCATCGAAGACTTCTCCTATGCAAAGATTGACTTCCAGCACAACCCAAATATGGAACTTCCCCTTGAAGCTCAGTGAGCCCCCGTTGATAAAAACATATTTTTAATTTTTATGTATCTTTCAATTTTTTTGCATTTTAAAATTATATCTATATCTATATCTATCTCTCTCTCTCTCTCTCTCTCTCTCTCTCTCTCTCTCTCTCNTATATATATATATATATATATAATTTCAATAAAAATATGTGTTCTACTGATACAGATGTAGGTCCTATGTATTTGGATTGATTCTCATGGAACTATTGTTGAGTTAGATAGGAGGAGGACCAATCAATAATAGTCAGACCAATTGAATGCGCAGATGCCTTAAATGCAAGGAGAGTAATTCAAGAGGTCCAATAGAACATCAAAGGTCCGAACCTTAGTGTTTCATTAACAAAACTACTAGATATCTCAGAGGAGGTGCATAGGCATGTGGTAAGAGTACCACCATTTTGGCAGTGAATTCTACAATTATTAGCCATGATAGTCACATGTTATTATGGTGTACATGAGGGCTCAAAGGTTGAGGAGTAGTATTCATTTTATTCTTTATTGTGGTTAACATATATAGACCCATTTTTGTATAATGAGAGGATGTAGAGACAATTTTTGTACACGAAAATAAACATTTTGGACATCATGCAGTGTTATATAATAATAATAATAATAATAAGTGCAAAAAAATGATGCGATTTGTTTTTCCATGATTATTTACATGCATGATTAGTTAAATTTATGTGACAAATTCCAATCTAAAACATAATTAGATAATGAATCAATCAATTCATTAAGCCTCCTTGGCACATGAATAAAGTAATGAACTCAAAATAACACTCAAGGACTCACCCGTAAATACTTCTGAAGAAGCATATGATTGCACATGCAACATATGTTATTCAATTGAGACACCATTAGTTGTGAATCCAAGTGGACACTCATATGTTATATATTGAGTGGAATGGATTCAGAAGGAAGTTCAATAGCAACACCATACTCGACAACATTATTGGTTGTAGGACCAAGGAAAATTCCTCCTAATTTCACAATCCGGCCCATGGAAGAATAAATCACCCAAGCCATGGAAGAAAGGTTCTATGTGCATATACTAGCACAATTTGTGAATCATTGTAACATACCTAGTTTTAATCCCTATAAATTATAATGTAATTATGTAAATGTAGTTTAGGCTTGTGAGCCAACATGTTTGGGTTAGAGATCCCATACTAATTAATAAGGCCAAGGGCCGAGATTTAAACTATACATTTTTTTGTTTGTTAGAAATGTGCATGTAACATGCAGGGACAACATTTTTAACCATTGGCTAAGAAACCACAACCCAGGGGCATCTAAGCCATCAAAATAACCTGGGGATCACACCCAGCCTGGGTCGCACCAACCCTTAAGATGGATGGATTTTTGGGTGTCTCCTCTCGACTAAAATCACCGTAAAGGTATTGAACTCGAGTCGCCTAGAAAATAAAACCCACACCTTAACCAATTGAGCTAATGGGAATTGACAACTTTAAACTATACATTGAAAAAATTAATAAAAAATAAATTGTTGGATGCAATATGAGAGGCATGGTAATGTTTTGGGGCTATGATTCCATAAGAGAGGGGGATAAAATGGAGGGGTGGGGGCGGGGGGGTTCCAAGAGAAAACCCATGTTATTTTCCTAAGTTAATGTATATTCACCATCTAATACTCCCTTTGACATATTCGACACTTAACCATTGAATTCATGTAAGAGATTAGGTGAGGGAGTCATCTCACCTAGTTATGATAGCATGGGATGAGAACAAGAAATCATGGGGGAAGTGTGAGAATCAAGCAATCCTTTTGGGGAAGAGTGAGAGTCAAGAATGCATGGGAGAAGAAGGAAATTCAAGTAGAATAGGGGACAATTTTTACAATGCTGATTTTTGGACAACAAGGGGGGCATCGATGCTCAAAAAAGAGCATCGACCATGTTATATATGGAAGTGTCCTTGTTGGGTTGCGTTCTTATGCTGAAAAATTAGGTTGTGTTCCTGAAAATGCATTTCCCATTAAGGAAATGGATCAAGAGCCTTGAGAAGTCTACTGTGAGCACTCCTGGAATAACTAAGAATTCTTGGTGCTCCTATTTGTGATATTTCCTAGACAACCTTATATTACAACCCTGGAGGGAAGTGGGATAGCTTGATGGACTATGTGGCAGAGAAAGGGATCCCATTCCTTGGGTTGTGTAGGTTGAGCTATGGAAAGAGAGATGGTGGATTGGAATTGTTGCTGGAGTTAGAAATATGGGTATTGGAAGTGTGTGAGGATAGTGACCATCTATGAGAGCCATAAATCCTTGTGAATTCATAGCCCCAACACAGGGGTGACCTTTTGTTGAGAGGAATGGAACAATGGAGCTTATGATTTAAAGGAACATCCTTCATATGCATCCAATTGCTAACTTACCGAGATATAAGTGTTTTATGATATTGCTTATGTTTAATTCCACTGTGAATATGTTCTATGTAAATATTGAATGATTTGTATGGATTAATGATTTGCATTCATGGTTTTTAATACACTATTAGTTTCATGAGTTTGTATGAAATGTCATGTGCATGTATTCTTTAATTTGGTATCAGAGTAGAAAATGGTAGTAATGGGACTCAACTGCGAGGTTGGGTATGTTATAGGTTGGTATCATAGATTTTGGTTCAACATCACACTTGTATGATCCAAATACTAGCACAAATTTAGTAAATGTGTCATTGCATATTTTTGATGTATGATGGATTTGGGGAAAATGATAAAATCTAAGTGAAAATTCCAAATTTTTTGAGATAATTAAGGTTGAATTTGCACTTATAATGGTCGAAGAGATGATTAGTTACAATAGACTGCAAGTTGTAGAGTTAAAAATTGGCACAGGAGGTCGAATTTCGTGTTTTCATGGCGACTGTGAAGTTTGGTGAATCAACAACCCATATCACATTCGACTTGATGATCAACGACCAAGATTCATTTGCAGGTTTGGAGAAGTTCAATGGATTTTAGTAGATAGACAATCGAGATCACATTGATATTGAGATCAATGATTTATATCCAATGTTGATTTTGTCATAGATATCTAATTTAAAATAGTTTGGAAATGTGAAAGGAATTCCCTTATCACCGATGGAGATTTTCAAAGTTCAGTGAAATTCATAAAAATTGGAAAAAACATAGTTCACCGAAAAAGAAAATTGTCGAGCATCGATCACTAATACAAAAAAAATAATGATTTTTTATACACATAAAATCATTGATCGTCGATACAAATAAAATAGCCAACCATCAATATAAAGAAAATAACTTATCCTCGATACCAAGAAAATTACCTATCATCGATACAAAGAAAACCGTCAATCACTGATAGAAAGAAAATCGTCGATCATTGATACAAACAAAATTACTGATCATCAATACAACGAAAATTTATGACCATCGATAGACAATTTTTTGCCAATAGTCGATAAATTGTTTTCATCGATCATTGATAGAGATTTTTTTCCAATCGCTAATAGGAGGCTTTTCGCCAATCGTTGATATATTTTTTTCGCCGATTACTGATAGATGGCTTTTTGTTGATCAATAATATAATTTTTTTGTTGATTGTAAATAGAAGGTTTTTCATCTACCATTAATAAAAGGTTTTTACCCAATAGTTGATAGAATTTCTTGTCAATTGTCAATAGGAGGTTTTCCCCTAATCGTCGATAGAAGGTTTTTCCTCGATCGCTGATAGGAGGTTTTTTTCGATGGTTGATAGAAGAAATATTTGGGTCGTCAATGGAAGAAATAAGTCGATCACCAATTAAGGGAAAGGACGATGATGACATGGCCAATTCAGTGGATGATAGGTGGACAACATAAGCCATGTTCCATGCCATGTCATCCAAGTTGCCATATCTTGAGAAAGTGAAAATTAGTGGTTTTTGAAGGTCAAAGTAGTGCTCAGTGACTAGGACCTAGATAAAGATGAAATTTTTATA
Organism: Picea sitchensis; assembly: GCA_010110895.2. Classification (NCBI taxonomy): domain Eukaryota; kingdom Viridiplantae; phylum Streptophyta; class Pinopsida; order Pinales; family Pinaceae; genus Picea; species Picea sitchensis. The sequence goes on along the minus strand of SNQJ01S0065192.1, from coordinate 25,408 downwards.
GGGAGCCCAAAAATAAGGCATGAATATTCCTAGGTGGGAATTTTTCAAAATTCAAAGGGTTTGGAATGGAGATGTTGAAACAGGGAAAAATCCATTATTCCCACACTTTTKGGGGATTTTTAAAATCTTYRGAGGAGGAAAATGAACCCCAGATCACAAATCTGGAAAAAAATATKCAGTCGAMATTTTACCTCCTCATCAATCCAAACAACTTTGTCTCGAGGAAKTTTTTCCTAGTTTTTCTCATTTGGGAGATAGCTAGTTTTTCTCAAAATTCTAAGTATGGAGAAAATGTGGAAGTGCAAAGTCATCAATTCCATATTTATATAGAAATTTACTGGAGCATCAAATTTTGAACCCAACAATTTTTGTGTGTTTACAATCATAAATCTTGTTTTCTCCCGATATGAAACTTTTTTATGATTCCTGCCATATTTTCTTCTACAAAGGGAAAAATATGGCCTTTCAACTAAATTATATCACTGATAGTAGGTCACAATTGAGTAAAAATTGCAAAATTCACAAAGCTATAAATTTTAGCTCAAAACTTAGAATTAGGCATGAGTATAGCCCTTTGAAAGATAATCTAGAGGAAAGCATGACAGGAGGATTAAGTTCTTCGAGTAAGAATCTAGTTGTTTCATAAAGTTGCAAGAAAATGGATAATTGGACTCCATGAACCATGCAATTGCTCAATATGAATGTTTTCCAAACAATGTCAATTTTGGAAAAATATTTCCAAATCGTAGAGGTACATGCCATATATGAATATTAGGTAAGGAAGAGTTCAAATTCTCATGATGGTGCCTATGCATATGTATAGAGGCACATTTGGAGTCCATTATCCTGGCAATTAAAAGGGGCTAAGTTTTTAATAAAATGGTAATTGTTGATGAACATGGAAACACTCAAGGGTATAGTTCTATGTCAAAGGTCTATTGACAAGAGGATTAGATGAATTAAATAAGGATTGTGTAGTTCTATTGTGGATTATAATTCTAGGGTCCAATGGACAAGGAAGTAAGACAATTATTGTAGAGTTGGTTGAGATAATAAAGAGATGCAGAAGGAAGTGCAAAGCTACAGAGTAGGAAATAAAAGGTTGATAAGGGATATGGAAAAGTAGAGACAAAATTGATATTCAACTACCACAAAGTATAAATGACTTGCAAAGACATATCAACATGGATTCTCACATGAAACATGAATCCAACAGGTGAAGGATGTCTTTACTAGGAATGGGTAGATAAGGGAGACTCCTTCACCTTGAATGTGAAATTGTATTGATGGAAGCAAAGCTTGCTTCAAAAGAGGGAAAGAATCTCATGAGTCGATGCATTACTCATGATATGGGTGAGTAATCTCTATGTGAGAACATAGGAATGCCTGGAAAATAGTTTCAATCCATAAATCAACAACTTCTATATGAAATTATTCAAAGCAATAAATCCACTTATAAATTAGAGTTTGCAATGGAAGTGGTATATAGGTGCAAGTAATTCAGTGGAAAAATGAAGAAGGTTCATTCATTTTAAATGTGCTAATGGATAAATAAAGAAATGAGTGGTTATTATATTATAGTGCTAATATCCAGATGGAGTAATGCTTGTACAACATTAGGGAATACTTAAATTTGGGGCATGATTTCTTGAGTGGAAGAAGCTGCCAATAGGACATATTGGTTGGAATTGAAAAAAGGTCAAGTTGGACTCGGATGGAAGGTGCTCAGTAAGAAGAAACATGGCCACCAGAATCTAAAGGAATTCAAGGACAACCATCTATAACATTAATAAATAAATAAATAAAGATGGAATAAATATGCATTGGAAATAATACTAGAAGTGATGAAGAATACATATAGGAAATATATAATACATGTGCACTAGTAGGCATGTTGAGAATGAATTATTGGTGCATATGGACATGCATTAGTGCATGTGAGAATTATTGGACATGAATATGACATGCTTCTAGACTCTAAGTAGTATGTTGTTATATATGAAATAATGATGCTATGATATTTGAATGTGACTAATGATAGATTATGTATCCAGGAAAAGTTTATAGCATGGATAAAATTGATGATGTTGTCACTACATATGAAATCCATCCATATGAAGACAAAATGAGGATGGTAAGAATGTTTATCAAGAAGTTGGAGAAGGGAGTCTACAAGCTTCTACAACATACCAGTTGATCAGGTAGCATCATGTAAATTGATAATATCCATGCATGTATGCATTTGGTCGCTTATGATGATAAAGGGGCATTGTGGTAAGAATTCACTTGGTAAAAATTCAATATTTGAATTGATGTGTAAATGTGGAAGGCCTTGAGTATACAAATGTTGTTTAATTCTTGAATGCAATTATATGAAATTTAATTGCATATTATGTTATGTTGGTTATGAGATCATAACCGGGACAAGTCAAGAGACATACTCCTTCCATATAAATGAATTCCAATAGAGATGGCCATGTACGATACCATGAATTAATTGGATATGGAAGGTTTATAGCATTATGCAAGTCCTTTGTGGCCTTCCTACTTATAATCAATGTTTGGATTGCAACCTCTTTGTCAACATTGAATAAAACTAAAGGATTATATTCCTAGTGTTGTGTATGGGTCGAAGAGGAAAATATCCAAATGATATAACAAGTAGATGGGAAGAGCCATGATGATGTGTTGAGGAGTTGGATAGACATTCCAAAAAACCACGGTGGAGTGTGTGTGTGTGTGTGTGTGTGTGTGTGTGTGTGTGTGTGTGTGTGATTTTAGAGTCAATGCAGGGGTGAATTGCATAGATGTGGAAATTGGTATCAGAACATTGGTTTATTGGTAATGTTAGCATGCAGTATGTAATGATAAGTATGTTGATAATGCATAATGGATGATAGTTTCATTCCAGTTAATGTGGTTAATGATTAGAATTGATTGAATTTATAGAGGAATATAATTCTAAGATCACTTCATAGGACATTGATTGTAAATGTTGCAATGAAATGACAATGTGCATGAATACTGACAATTTGTTTGGATGAATGAAAGTTGAAATAAATTGAAAGTAGATTGTTCTTGGATATGGCAATGGTGTAATCCCATAAGGAGGATCGTTACCTACAACTGCAAGAGCCAAACATTATCAGAGGAAATTTCATACTTGGGAAATTCGATTTCCTATATAAAACATATTTGAATATTTATAAAATAAATTGCTATGATGATATCTCACGATGACTGTATGTGTGTGATACAAATGATATAATGGCTATTGAATCTAGAAATCTCGGGAAGAAGGCTACTGTTAGGATACTAGAACCCTATGATTGCCACAGGGTACAGACTACCAATGGGAGTCTAGTAGTAAGTTGGTACTCTCCTTGCACATGAAAAATCGTTGGTAATATGGATCTTCCGAGGGACTGTGTAGAAGAGAAGGGGTTGCCTAAGCCTAGAGGGTGAGTATGGCAAGGAAGAGGTAACTTAAGAATGAATATGGAAGAGTGTTTGGGATCATGAGGGTGTGTATGAAAAAGTAAAATGATCTAAGTTATTTCTTGTAGTATCTCTCTAAAGCATAGAATAACCATATATATAAGTGTTTCTTATGGTTACAAACTTACTCTTGAATAAATGTTACATTATAGAGTTGATGACTCTTGTGAAAAAAGATAATTGTTATATGATCATCACTATAACATGTATGTTTTAATGATGGTTGTATAGGAATAGATAAAGAATGAAGACATGAACCAAGTTCTTGGAAAGATGATCACTAGAAGGAAATTGATCTTAAGGAAAAAGGAATGGAATGAGTAAAGTCTAGTCGACTTGTTTCATCTTAGAAGAAGCAAAGTGGAGTTGAAGGATGCAATTTAGGAAGCACATCTACAACTATTTGAAAGTTTGGTGATTATATTATTACAATTGGAGTTCCTAGAGCCACAACTCTGATACTTCTTGTCCTACCTTGTGTTGGAGACCTGGAGGGAAGTGGTATATCCCAATGGAATGTGGTGTTGAGAACGGGATGCACTTCCTTGGGTTTTTCATTTTGAGGGGCATGCGGTCTTGTTGGTTGGAATTGTCGTGGGAATCAACAAATTGTGAAAATTGTTGCATCTGAAGTTCCTGGAGCCGCAACTCTAAGACTTCCTGATCAGTCTATACTATATCCCTAGAGGGAAATGGTAAAACTTAAGGGACTATAGTGCATAGAAGGGGGTAGAATTCCTTGGGTTGTGAAAAATGATGGGAATGAGAGATTGTTGGTTGGAATTGATGCAAGAATTATCAATTGTAAAATCATTATGTATGGTTTTGGGGCTGGAATTCCTATGTATATATGTTTTGGGATGGAATTCTTATGTGATACTAGGTCAGAGAGGCTATATGATGATTAAATGTTGGAGAGACAATAATTTTAATATGCATGTACACCTATATGGTGTTGTGAATTGAGGACAATGCACAAATAAAGGGGAGGGGATGTAACATACCTAGTTTTAATTCTCATAAATTATAATGTAATTATGTAAATGAAATTTAGGCCAGTGATCCAACATGTTTGGGTCAAAGATCTCATACTGATTAATAAGGCTGAGGGATGAGATATGTAAATTGTACATTGAAAACATTAAGAAAAATAAATCTTTGGTTGTGATATGAGAGGGGCGATAATGTTGGGGGGGTATGATTCCACAAGAGAGGTGGATAAAGTTGGGGGTCCAAGGGAAAAAACATGTTATTTTCCTAAGTAAATGTATCTTTACCATCTAATTCTCCCTTTGATTATTAGACACTCAACCATTGAATTCATGTAAGAGGTTGGGTGAGGGAGTCAACTCATCTAGTTATGATAGCATAGGATGAGTACAATAAATCATGGAGGAAGTGTGAGATCCAAGAAATCCTTTTGGGCTAGAGTGAGAGTCAAGCAAGCATGGGAGAAGAAGAAAATTTGAGTAGGAGAGGGGAACTTTTTTACAATGATGATATTTGGATAGCAAGGGAGAGATTGGTGTTGGAAAAACAACACCAACCATGTAGTGTATGAAAGTAGCCTTGTTGGGTTGAGATTTTATGCTAAAAATAGGTTGTGTTCTTAAAAATTCATTTTCTACTGAGGAAATGGATTGATAACCTTGAGAAGACTATTGTGAGCACTCATAGAACAACTACAAATTCCTGGAGTGCTCAACTATGAGATTTACTAGACAAACTTGTGTTGGAGCCTTGGAGGGAAGTGGGATAGCCTGAGGGACTGCATGGTAGATAAGGGGATCCCATTCCTTAGGTTGTGCAAGTTGAGGGGAAAGCGAGTTGGTGGATTGGAAT
>SNQJ01S0065192.1:5427-18395 GCA_010110895.2 Picea sitchensis | reverse complement strand
ATGAAGTTTATTTTGAATTGGTGGTGAATGTGTTGATGCTCTTCCTAAGACAAGTGAGAAACAAAATACTAAGTTTAGAAACACACAATTATATCTCCATACTAGGGATCATTATAGTAAATAATAACTGAGTGTTAATCTAGAAAAAATATCATTCACAATAAGGTCCTCATTGTCTCGAGGAAGCTTCAATATCAACTCAAAAAAAGACAAGGACTTCGTAGAGTCTTTGGATGATGCAAATTCCATATTGAAATCTTACAATATAATTGTACACTTAAAACAATTTCCCCTTATTACTCATTGGGTCAAGATATCTTGCATTAGATTAGAATATGCAATAACAATCATTCATCGAAGAGGAATGTAATGTTGAAGTCATTGGGTAGCATACACTGCTATTGGGCAAACTTCTCCATATGGGAATACTTCAATTCTAGTCCAATGATCCCTTTGATAATGTAATCAATCACATTCTCATGATGTGAACCATCTTGTTAAACCAAGTCAATACTAATGGTTGATTCATATTATGCAATATATAATAAGAAATAGGACTTAGCAGTGGTCTTAACACAAGATATGTTTTTCAATGTGTAAAATGATCATTTTTCTTTATCATATCACTTAAAAAAAACTCCATTTTTCAAAAGACATGAGAAACCTTTTGTAATATCACCATAATTTGTGATGATTGTCGCAAAAAATTTACTTTCCCTTGTAAGATTTGAAGCATATGAATGTTTCTTGGGAGATGAAACTACAGCATTGACTCAACCTTAAAATCATCCAACATGATCCTATACTTGGACATAATAAAATCGATTAATATCCAGGGGACACAATTAAGAAGATGCATTTAAGGAGGTTTAGATGGATTTTATAATGTTTTCATCTTTCGAATAAAACACAAAAGTGAGCTAGATATCCATCCCTTCTCTTTGACTGAGTGGCTAAATAATCCAAATAGGCCTTCACAATATGTTAAATTTCATGGAAAACATAATACTTGACCCACTAAAATGTGGGTCTAGCATTTTTAAGACCAAACTACACCTTTTGATAGGAAAACATGCCCCAAGTATAAATAAAGGCAGTCTTTTGCCGATCTTCTTTATAGATTTGAATTTGGTTATACCTAGAAAATCCATCCATAAAATAAGAGATTCCATATTCCATCGGATTCATCAATAATGGGATCAATGAATGACATAGGATAGTTATTTTTGGACATGCTTTATTCAAATCCCAAAAACTAGTATAGATGTGGATTGTCCCCTACATTTTATCAATGGGAACTAGGATAGAGACCCATTTGGTCAAGGGAAGAATATAGATGAAGCCAACATTCAACAAATTCTATACCTTTTGATAGCTTGGCATTGTCATTGTTAGTTGGGATAGTCTTTGAAATATTTTCCATGTTACCTCTTGCATACACATCATGGGCAAGGATGGGACTTTATTACCAAATCAATATCTCTTGATGAGATGGGATCCTTATTTCCAACAATATCCATTTGGTCCAGTTCTAGAAGGAAATATGATTGATTATGCATATATTCCCATGGGATTTTTAAACTAGTCATTGCCTCCAAATTATCCTCATTTGAAGGCAAGATCATGTCAAAGAAATCAATAGAGATAGGGGGGTTTAAGGCCCACATGGGTGATGCGAATTGAACACACTCTTCTTGGGAGGGAAGATCCTAATCATAGTCTATGGAGGCCATTTGAATGGCTTGAAAATAATATTTAACCATAGACAAAGGAATAAGCAAACATATATTTCTAGTCCCTGACTGAAAATTCAATGGGTTTAGCACAATCCACATATCTTCTACAAATCTCTATCCAAAGTAACCGGTTTGGAAATTAGGATAATTCCACAAAGCTCTGTCCAAAGTAACTGGTTTGGAAATGAATTGTACACTCAACAGTGACTGAATAAATCACATATATAGGTGAAGAGGCTATGTAACAGGTTGGTGGAGGGAGCGGGAAAGTGGCCATAAGACATGAGTCCTTAAAAATCCCATCATTGACATTTCCATATAACACCTTGGAATTATCCACTAATGGAACATTCGACCTAGCATTAGAAGTAGGATCAAGTATGCAATAGTTCAACTGGTCGATAGTGAATATCCTCCCCTTGCGAGGGAATTTAATCACCTGAAACATAGAAGACATGATGAATGTCATTGCATACATCCAACTTCATCTCAATAAACGGTTGTAGTCCAAAGGAGCATCAACAACTTCCACTTCTAGTAAAATGGTCTTACCTCCCAATTCAACTAGAATGGTAGGGATAATTCCATGGGGCTTGAAAGAGTAACCATCAAATTCATTTAACATGGTTGTTGAAAGAACAATATCAAGAGAAACTAAATCTCTCCAAAATGACAAAGACATGCATAGGAAAAAGCTTGTTCAACAACCACACATTTGAAAATTTTTGTGTTGTGTGAAGCTACTTGAATCTTAAATACGACATGGTGAGGAAGTCTACTCTTAGAATATTCAAGGTCAAATATTATTAATCGATCATCTAAAGGATCATTCCTGCTAATAGCATTCAATAATGACTTTTGTTGTTGCAACAAACTTTGAAGGACTTATAATGCATACATGGCACACGGTGCCTAAGCTAAGTTCTCAACAATACTTACTTTTAGGTAGCTTGGGAATTTGGGTTATGCATAGACCTTCATAAAATTCCCTTTGGGAGGCACACCATCATATCAATAGATTATTTCTCTATTTGAAGAGGGCCTTTTGGTTGTGATGTAGATGGTTCCTTCTAAAATGATTTAGTTTCTAGAGAAACATAATTAGGAGCTCAAGTCTAGACATTAACATCCTTATCACACATATAAATGTTAGCATTGAATGCACTACCCCCTTGTAGGAAGGCACCCTAATTACCTCCTTATGAAGGTGTATAGTTTCTAGGATTTTCAACAACTATTTTTGTCTATTGCGGAGGGAAGGGGTTAGTAAGCTCAACATGTTGTTGTTGATCTTCTATTTGAGCCACCTAGTGTTGAAATTCCTCCAACTTAAGGCATCGATGAGTAATATGGTCTCCTTTGCAAGTATCATAAGTAAACTTTACCTTCTTATTGTCTTTTTTTACCTTGGCATCATTATTTTTGTAATTAGTCGTTGAAGGCCCTTATTCAAAATTAGGGTTCTTCTTCTTCTTCATCTTTTTCCTTTAGGTTGTTGGGTACCCTTTGGATTTGTTGTATAAATTGAATGGAGATCAAAATTTTGAATAAGAAATGAGGTACTCTAATAATATTATGTAGTTGTAGGTGGGTAATAATATATGGACCTCTATCCCATATGATTTTCCATCTGATTGGTCACAACATTTCCAATTGAACTGATCACATCATTATTGTTAGGTCCTAGCATAGGTTTCATAAGGTTGATATCAAACTACAGAGCATTTAAGATAATGTTATACAACATTCTAGACTAGGAGTAAACCAAGCCTAGTTGTTGAGATTTTAAGACAATTTTTTCCTTAGTCACTACCCTGACAAGGCCACATCTTTATCAATGCTAGGAAAGAAAAACCTCATGAACAAATATGATAATGAATGATCNGGTGCCTAAGCTAAGTTCTCAACAATACTTACTTTTAGGTAGCTTGGGAATTTGGGTTATGCATAGACCTTCATAAAATTCCCTTTGGGAGGCACACCATCATATCAATAGATTATTTCTCTATTTGAAGAGGGCCTTTTGGTTGTGATGTAGATGGTTCCTTCTAAAATGATTTAGTTTCTAGAGAAACATAATTAGGAGCTCAAGTCTAGACATTAACATCCTTATCACACATATAAATGTTAGCATTGAATGCACTACCCCCTTGTAGGAAGGCACCCTAATTACCTCCTTATGAAGGTGTATAGTTTCTAGGATTTTCAACAACTATTTTTGTCTATTGCGGAGGGAAGGGGTTAGTAAGCTCAACATGTTGTTGTTGATCTTCTATTTGAGCCACCTAGTGTTGAAATTCCTCCAACTTAAGGCATCGATGAGTAATATGGTCTCCTTTGCAAGTATCATAAGTAAACTTTACCTTCTTATTGTCTTTTTTTACCTTGGCATCATTATTTTTGTAATTAGTCGTTGAAGGCCCTTATTCAAAATTAGGGTTCTTCTTCTTCTTCATCTTTTTCCTTTAGGTTGTTGGGTACCCTTTGGATTTGTTGTATAAATTGAATGGAGATCAAAATTTTGAATAAGAAATGAGGTACTCTAATAATATTATGTAGTTGTAGGTGGGTAATAATATATGGACCTCTATCCCATATGATTTTCCATCTGATTGGTCACAACATTTCCAATTGAACTGATCACATCATTATTGTTAGGTCCTAGCATAGGTTTCATAAGGTTGATATCAAACTACAGAGCATTTAAGATAATGTTATACAACATTCTAGACTAGGAGTAAACCAAGCCTAGTTGTTGAGATTTTAAGACAATTTTTTCCTTAGTCACTACCCTGACAAGGCCACATCTTTATCAATGCTAGGAAAGAAAAACCTCATGAACAAATATGATAATGAATGATCCAGGATGTTGACTCTAAATCATCCAACGTTTCTTCCTCCATTCATGAATGTGATCTAAAATGTATTCAAGTGCATTAGGAAGTGATTTCCAATGGCAAGAAATTGTTATGGAATGCACATGGAAACTTAATGGACCACCATGGGGGATTCACTCAATAAAATTTATGGCATAACACATGCATTCGCGGGGTATTAAAAAATATGCTAAAGTTCATTTCTACCTCCCAAAATTTAAATTTTATTACCCCCTCCCAATACATGTTTCCAAATGAAATAACCTATATTTTAACCAAAGATTGTAAGTACCTTTTTCCAACATTTTTTTATAACCCTCATTATTTCTACTCCTAGTATGTTGATCCCAATATTTTACATATGTATCTAAAATCTATTTTAAAAAATGTTGTTTATAATATGTTATTTGATATTTTAGTCAAAAGAATCAATGTTTATTAGGAATCAAAAGACAATTTCATATTTAGATCCCTCTCTCATGAAATCTATGGTCATTTTCATTGCTTGTTCAAAGAATTTCATGGTTCATTGAGAATTTATATAAGGTCTAAGGAATAGAGATATATAACCTTTCTCCTTCATGATAATTTTCACTTCCATAAAAAACTCACAAAAAATATCTCCTCTCATTTCTAACACTTATTCCTCCCCTCCTTGCCTCCAACCCACCCCAACAACCAAAAACGTTGGTTGGTTGAACCCCCCAATATGTATACCACTAGTTTAGTTTAAAAAAAACTCATGCTCCCTTAATACCGTCCAATATATTGAAGTATATTTTAACTATTTTTAAATCTCCAATCCGAACCCATCTACTATGATATTGATTTTCCAATAAATCCCCCATGTGTACCAATTTGTCGAAACCCTTATCAAGGTATGCTGAAAAAGTCGTTACGTATATTATCATTAATCAATGAGTTTGATTAACAACATAGATGGAATGACATTACATGGTTTGAAAAATATTCTCCATCTTTACCCTCAAATTTTGAGATATCCAAGGGTAATTTATCAAGGATGGAAGGTGATGTTAGATCATTTTGAACTGGGTCATTAGTTAAATGAGATAAGTCAAGAAGATTTAAAGTTGCCAAAAATGGAAACTCGGTCATGGAAAAAATAATAGGCTTACTAGAAGATGGACCCAACATCCCATTGTATGCCATGTTACCACTTATATAACTACCTCCTAAGAAGTTTTTGCCACCAAGGATGAGCTTGTATTCATTTGATATCCAGAGGTTGGAGTAAAATCCATATCAAATGGAAACCCCATGTTAGGTATAGCAATACTTCCAATAGCGATTTTGAAAGTAGGAATGAACTCACTCCAATAAAAGGTTTAAATCTGTGGATGTTTCCACTCCCAAAAGAGATTCTAGGACTAGGAACATTTATACCCCTAGTTAATATTCTACAACTAGAAAAAATCACAAGTGGGACATTCAAATTTACAAATGAAAATCCAAGAGAAAGGTTTCCTCTAGTCAAAGGAATGCTGGTAGAGGGACTAATTATACTATATTATGTTGATATAGAGGAACTAGTGTCCCCACTAGAAACACTAGGTTTATTAGGGTTCGAACCCCCTATACTCGACAAAACACCAACATTTTTTATCCTAAACTAAGAATAAGGAAATTTATGAAAAGGTGTAGATGGATCTCTAGGTGGAAACTTGCCTACCTGATTGATAAGTAAATCCTAAGGATCAGACAACATAGTTTTACAATTTGTTAAAGATGGTTCAAGAATGTATTTGATCTCAGGAGGTTCAAAGTATTGAGGAGGAGGGAGTGGAGACCCTATGAGATTTAAGTGAAAATAATTGTTTGGACCTCTCAAAAAACCTTCTGTAGATAATTCCTCATATGTGGGCTCATCTTCTTTTGACTCTTCTCTAGCCAAGTTATTCAAAGTACTATGTTCTTCATCCTCTAACTCACATTATGAATGACCAAGAACATCCAATCTATGCATTATTGTAGGTGACTCAATGATCTAGGGAGGTATACCCCTAATCCTCCTAGATTGATGGGGTGATTGTCCAGTCACCTTAAAACTCAAGAACTTAGTGAAAAAGAAAAGGACAGATGATGAAATTATAAGGTTGTCTACATGTTGCACCAAATAAAATTCCACTATAACAATGCCTAAAAGACAACAACAAGCAAATTCACTCTCCCAAAAATCAACACAAGGTGATCAATTCCTTGAGTCCAATCATTGAAAAGAAAAAAAGAGGGATTTTCAAAGGTTATCCTGGGATGATTAGGGCCTAGGTATAATCAATGAAGGTTTGAGGAATAGTTATAGTAACATTCTATGAATCAAACATCCAAGGTGCAACCTCCCACATGAAGAGAGAAAACCTCTAAGGTTGTTGAGACCAAGATCTACTATCTGTTCTAGGTACTGTAACCACCTACCACTTGCAATCACTTGTTGAAAACCTATGAATAGTCACTAAGGGTACCATTTTATGATAGGTAGAGAAGAAAAATAGGCATGGATCAATCTTTTAGATTGAGCAGGGACATACAAGGCTTTGTATTGTGGTCAAAAATCTAGAAAAGAGATGCCACTTTGAGTATCATGTCAATTTCACCAGAGTCCCCCACTACACATCCACCCACCACTCAAGTGGGAGGGGATAATATAAACACTTGAGATGGCTTGACCTAGTTCTTGTTTCTTGTGTTAGAGGCACTTTCCTGACAAATACTTCTTCACTAATGGACTTTAACATGCGTTATTCATTCCTAGATTCATTTTTAGTGTCCTTGGAAAATTTACTCTCGAAACTTACACCAAAGCCCTACAATCTAGACTTTGTTGATTTTCTCAAAAGAAAATGAGTAAAATACTTTCTTTTCATTTACTATTGATTTTAAAAGGATTTTATTACTTAAGTGTAGAAAAATAAAACTTTGATGGTGTTTTAAGACTCAAGAATGCTCAATAAAATAAAGAAATTAATGAATGCAATTACACTAGTTTTATACTTTTCTTCCTTGTGAAACAACACAATTCTTGAAACTACTCTAAATCCCCCTTGTTGAGTGGGATGACCTCACCAATAGAGAAGAGAAATACAACAATCTAACCTTCTCGAATTCATAAGATATGTTATTGAATGCATAAAGAAAATAAGAGAAAAGTACTTGTGACTGGACCTTTATGGACAATTTGAATAGAATACTTTTGATATAATCTCCTTTTCTACACCCGCATACAAGTTAAGAAAACAAAACATTTCTCAAACCCAATTAAGAATAGTAAGTGAATAGTATAATCTTAAAGTGCATGAATTCTAACTAATGTGAGGCTAATTAATCTAATCCACAATTCATAAATTCAAACAAAGATTAATAACACATGAATGCACACTAAATAGTGGAAGGCTTGGAGGGGAAGAGAAGATAAATATTTATATTAATAATTAACATGTAAACAACAAAATATATAAATCACTTTTGTTGCCAACACCTTTGTCACCCAAGTGTGGGTTCCTCTAACCAAAGCCCCTAATCAAACTCCAAGTATCTTGATCTTATTATGGAAGGGGAATCAATGAATGGTTTAAGATTAAGCTTGCAAATCCATGAAGTTTCGTCAAAATAGAGAATATGGTAAGCCAGGATAGCAAATATCATGAAAATTCTCTAGCATATAGACATGATATAGTCTAATATGGTGTTTTTCCTCCAACACGATTCATATTTATATGCTTTACTAATGTATAACATATTAATACCTTACCTTGTACAAAAATATTTACCATTCATAAGAGATTGGCAAGTGTTTGTCTATTTGTTTATATAGAAAACAAATTGAACATTATAAACTCTTTGGTAATTTGAATGGTGAGTTTAAATTCAATATCATTAATATTAATATATTTGTAAAAAAAAATTCTTTTATTTTATTTATTTGAATTACTAAATATATATAACTAAATTATAATATTTATTATAAAAAAATTGTTTTATATTAATTTATAAACTCTTTATTTTATTTATTTGAATTACTAAATATATATAACTAAATTATAATATTTATTATAAAAAAATTATTTCATATTAATTTATAAACTCTTTAGCAATTTGAATTGTGAGTTTAAATTCAGTATCATTAATATACTTGTAATTTTTTTTCTTTTATCTTATTTATTTGAATGACTGAACAATGATTGAACATATATAACTAAATTATAATATTTATTATAAACAAATTATTTCATATTAATTTATCGAAGTAAATAAGAATCACAAATAATAGTGTATAGAAATTATATTTCTAAAAACTAAATTCTTAAATATTTGATTACATAGGTATGTTGTGATAAAGGAAGATAATTAATTGTTTTATAGTGACTTCCAATGAAATGAAATGCATTTTATAATTTATTTGGAAAACAATGTTTTAAATAACTTATAACAAAGTGAAAAAATAAATTTGATTTTTTTTTTATTTAATATAAATTTATTTAATATACATATTTTTGTAAACAATAAATACGATTTATTTTAAAAAAATGTTTAGAATTAAATATATAAATTTAAGAAAGAAAATAGATGAGTATTAATTTAATAAATTTAGTAGTTATAAATATTAAGTTAATTATTATAGATATTGTTGTTATTATGATTCATAATAATGAAGTTGTTTTTCTTGTATTATTATTATTATTATGCATTTTTATTTTTTGGAGTAATGAAATTGAGTTTGCTTACATTCCATCTTTATTCAAATTATTGGGATGTTTAACAATCTTGATGGCCTCCTAAATTTATCTTTAGAGTAAGTGTTAATTTTTGCAAGCACTTTAGTGTCTTCAAGACAAAGTTGGTCCATGGAATGATGTGAATTCTTGGCAAGGGAAGAGATACAACATCAATCAAGATGATACAACATCAATCAAGCTCATGCTTTTTCAATCTTAATTGGAAATATCATCACATTTCACTAATATATGATTTTCTGCATGAGAAAGATATCTTGTAGATACCTTTATGATTATGTGAATATAACAGGTTTTTTTTTTTTTGACCAATTTCATCATCCCTATAATGATGTTATGAGACTTGAAAGTAGTGACCATGTTTTTTTCTTTTTTATGACCTTAGAGATATTTTTTGTTACTCCCTGAATATAAAGAAGGGATAATTTTGAAGTAAACTTTGGTTATTTATTCTAAGGTGTAGAGATAGCTTTCTATATCATCATATTAACTTGTGATTCTTTATACACATTACTTTTGAAGACCTCAATCAAGCGATATTTTTCTTGATTGAGGTGAATCATCATCATGAGATCCTTGTTGTCTTAATAAGTAAGGTGCTAATAACACTCGTTGTCTTAATAAGTAAAGTGCTAATAACACTCAATTTTTGGGCTGCATGGTTATGAGAATTTGCATAGAGATAATGTTCAACATCAATAACTTTCCTAAACATATGGTGCACTAAATACCCATCTTTCTTTCTTATTACCCTCTTATTAAAAGAACACTCATTAAATTGTCAATCTATATTAATAGTAAAAAAAATTCTAAAATAGAATAGATAAATAAATATATTTCATTAAACTTATTTACAATATTGAATTGTTATATGAAACAATAAATTCCAAGAAAATGAAAAAATAAATTATGATAATTATAGTACTCGTGTAGCCTTAAAATCTAAATCATAAATTTATCTTAATCCATGTGACAATCATGAACTCCATGTGGCAATCACAACCTCAATGATAAATATGGAGTAAGGTGTGTTGGATGTATGGGCTGACCCAGGTTCTACCTTTAGGTTTCCAACAAAACCCTGCAAACCATCGACCCTTCTGGAGACTAGAAGGAAACACTACACATAGAGTGCACAATGAAGTCTCACCCAAGATGGCTTATAGGTGATTGCAGGACCCAGATGTCTACAATAGTGAAAGAGATGTTGATCATGGGGATGTCAGACATAGTTTCTATTTCAACATTCATCAGATCTACCATTCTATAACCATATTCATTCATTAACATTCATTTTGTAGTAAATATCATGACTAATCTAGTGTGCGCTACATTTTACTACTACTAGATTCATTCATTCATCATAAACCATTGCAACACATAAAAGACACCGGTTTTTACCATGGTTCACCCCTTGGGATATGTCCACAAAGATCTGGCATTATTTGCTTCAGTATCCATCTTCATCAAGTCATTGCAATGCGTGCATTACATTAGAGGTGCATTTGAAATGCACAAGTATAGGTGTATGTGAGGCTGACCAGTGTTGTGCCAAGCTCCATAGCTTGGGACCTAACCCTCAGTTACAATGCATATATCTCAAAAATTGTTTCATCTCTAAAACTGACTCAATAATAGCTCCACATATCTCCACCGAAAACTAACGATTTAAAACTCTGCTCATTTAGGTTTCTGTGGTGAGAGATTTGTTTAGAATTTGTCGGAAGAACCACAGATTTAAAATTCATCCAAGACTTGATGCCAAAAAGATGGATCTCCTCGTATCTCACAATACCTATTTACACTACAAAAGAGGGTTGAGACCCATTACATCAATGACCAAAACCCTAACCCTAAGTGGATTAGGTTTGTCCACAATATAACTTCCTGCACACGATTGATCCACATCCTTCTTCTTTTCTTTTGACTTTCTGCTTCTTCGCGCTGCTTTTCCTTGTTCTCCGACGTGCGCTCATTTTCTATTCCCTTTCTCAACTACTTACTAACTACTGCGTTGTTCCCCAAAATGGCATGTGCCAACAAAGTGCCTAATACCCCACATTGACAAACTCAAATAAGAATGTCATCATGACATGGATAATCGCTAACCTCCATGTGACAATGATGACCTCCATGTGACAATCACATCCTTAATAAAAAAAAATGAAATAAGATATCTACCTCTAAATCACAAACTCAAAAAAAATACCATAACCATTTAACATGAATAATCATAACATCAATTATTTCATACATAATGACCCCATGTGACAATCACAACCTCAATAATAATAATATCCAGACATCAATAAATTCCTACCTAAATTCCTACCTAACAAGACATCAATGATTTCCTACCTAAACAATTTACCCCATGTGACAACTACAACTTCAATAATAATAAAGATTCAGTTGGTTGATTCGGACCTTCGTAATATAATTATGAGCTTAGGGATTGAGACCCAGCACTAGTAGAAGTAGTTTAACCAGTTTACTAAGCAGCAGATGTTGACCGAGTGAAATTTATTGATTATTCGCCTGGATAAAGCTTGATTGAAGGCTTAAAGTAATCGTGTAGTTTCACCAATTCGCCTTCCTTTAATCCCTTGACTAGTTGGTGTATGTGACCATCGACTATAAGACAATGTCTTTGACGGATTTTGTTGTAGGAATGGAATTTTCTTTTAAAAACCAATACATTGAATAAAGCTTTAAAATAAAATGAGGCGGTTATGCACTTTCGCCTCACTCCACCTTCGTGGTCTGCATTCCAAATGATTCGTTTTATATTTCCGCCGACTTGGTGGTAAAATTCTTTGACCAATCCAATACGTGATCGAGAATTTTGGTCAATTTAAAAAAACAGAGCCTATAAAGGTATGAAGAAAAGTATGATCGCTGCAAAACTGTGATCCAAACTAAAATTTAGACCGAAATCGATATATCTCTACTGTGATCCAAACTAAAAAATTCTTGGCCGTTTATCCATCTCTACTGTCCTGGCGATATATTTATCTGTTATGCTTGTGCGCTCTAGTCTCATCGTCCATAGAAACTCGTATATTTTCCATGGCTCGACTGGTGCCCTCATGGCAACTTTCTATCAAAATTGATTTCGTCGCAGGTTTCTTATGCTTGGCGCTCCTCAATGCCGTGGTGGCTGCCGCCGAGCGTGAATGGGTTGGGGATTTTGTCTGCGTGAAGGAGGTCGTAGTTACAAGGACAGCCGAGATCCTTTTGGTGTGTTCTATGCTGGGCGGAGCGCTGTTTCTTATCATTCGCCAACGATCCCGCCGCCAGTGTTATCTCGTGGACTTCGCTTGTTACAAGACGCCGGAGGAGCGACAGGTTAACACGGAGCTGAGCATATATTTTTCGGCGAGGCACGATGATAAATTTTTCGGCGAGGCACGAGCAGATTTTCAGTGGAGAATACATCGGCGATCGGGGCTGGGGGAAGAAACATGCCTTCCCCGCTACTATTTCAACGATGAAATGGTTGCGACGTTGGAGGAAGCGCGGGTAGAGATGCAGGAGTGCTTCGTGGCCGTTCTGGACGAGCTGTTCAGCAAGACCTGCGTGGAGCCCCGGGAGATCGACATTCTCAT
>SNQJ01S0065191.1:0-40530 GCA_010110895.2 Picea sitchensis | reverse complement strand
GGATGAATTAATCCACAAGAGAGAGGAGGGTCTAAGAGAATTTCTAAGAGAGGGGTCCAAGGGGGAATTACCCATGTCTATTAATTGACCTCACTTTTTAATTTTTCTTTTGGTATATGAACCTTCTAATTTGTTGTTGAGTGTTCCCAAAGCCAATCATTGAATACATGTAAGAGGGTGGGTGTGAGAAGTGACATCCCATAGTTATTGGGAGCATGGGGGCTGAGTACAATTAGCTTGGGGAAGTGTGTAAGTCAAGTAAGGAAAGAGAGAAAATTCGTATGGGAAATTACAACAGTTTTTACAGTCAATGTTTTGCATGAACAACAAGCAAAGAACAAAAAAGATGAGCTTGGGAGCTGGAGCAACCATGGAGGGCGAATTTTGGAGCATGTTGGAGCATTTTGGAGTTGGATATTGAAGAGTCAATTTGTCAGGCCTGAAGAGTGAAATCTTGTGTGAGTTGCATTGTAACTACAAGTGATTGCTGCTGTTTTTCCTGGTAGTTTTTCTAGCAGTGAGCTCCCTTGAGTTTCCCAGTAGTGATATTCCTCGTTAGCTGTGCCAGGGAGACCCTGATAAACTAATGGATGCTTGATGGACTGAGATAAGTGAAGGGATAAATTCCTTGGGTTGGGCAGGTCGAGGGGAAGAGAGTTGGTGGAAAATCAAGATATATGCTGGAGAATGATAGTGGGTTGTGGGAATTTCTGAGTTGTGAGTAGACAATGAGAGACCACCCTCTTTTGTGGATTGCTAGCCCCAACTTGGGGGTGACTTGTTGTTGATATTTGGAACAACAAGTCTATGGTTGGGTGGAACATCTGTCCTAAACATCTGGTTGCACAACCATTTTTAAAATATAAGTGTTTATCTTGTTCAATGTTGCATTATGAGTTTAAATGATGTGTATTAAATCTATGTCTGAGAAAAATTTATATGTTGTTGTATTTGAGTTTTTAGCTACATTTTATGTTTATTTTAGAATGTTGTAGATGCATCTGGTTAATGGTATCAACAAATAGTTAAATCTTCATGTTTTCATTTAGTTGATAAGCTACATGATTAGTTGGTAGATTTTTTTTAACTTATGAGTATTTCTGCACGCAATGGACCTCAACTAGGCTGGGGAACGTTACGACTTTCATGGTGGGAGGATTTTGTAACTCAAACATGATCCTTCCTTCATATCTAGATTACATTTGTGTTCGACAACACAAGTATTCCAATAGAGGAAAAACACCTTTAGTAACCACTCACACAACCAGATCAAAGATCAACACACCAATGTTTTAACTTGGTAAAACCCCTATGAAGAAACATTTACAACCCCAACCAACATGGCCACTAGGAACAATTTATTAATGAAAAAGAAAAAATTACAGAGAGATTTTTACAGTAGAGTTTCTCACAATCGATCATCGACAAATGACCTTCCATGCTCTTTAAATAAAGATCATGGACCAATCAGGTGCTAAGCCACAGATCAACGTAGCCATTAAGATCGAGGATAATATGAACCATCAAATCACTCTATGTTGGGAAATATCATGACCGTCAGATTTCCTAACTACAAATTCATACTAAAGAAGCACACTAAGAAGCACAATTTACCTAACAACACATTAGACCAATTTGATCTTAAATAACTTCTAAGTGTCTAAATATCCTAACATCCCTCCTTAAGAATAACTTGGCATAGGATTGAAGGATTTACAAAAGTGACACAATAGGAGAAGGAATGAGGAATTAGAGCCTATCCCCCCTTAATGACAACTTCCTGAACTCCTAACATAGATCAAATTTTGGAAAACTTCACTTCTGTAAGCGACTTTGTGAAAATGTCTGCAACTTAATCTTTTGTAGGGAAAAATAAAACTTCAGTAACTTGATCATGAATGAGATTTCTAATGAAGTGCATGTGTAGCTCGATGTTTTTGTTGCGCTAATGTTGAATTGGGTCTTTGACAAGCTTGATGGAACTCTGATTATTGCACCAAAAGATGGTGAGATGGTGTTGTTGGAATCAAAACTTTGAAAGGATATGTTGAAGCCACAAGGCTTGCTGACTTTCATCAACCACTGCTTAGTACTCTGATTCTGCTAAAGAAAGAGCAATATCATGTTGTTTCTTATAGGCCCAAGTGATAGGTCCTAAACCAAGGTTGAAAATACAACCTACAATAGACTTTCGATCATCAGGGTCGTCGACCAAATCTGAATCAGTGAAGCCAACCAATAAAGGAGTCCCCCCTGAACTGTAATGTATCCCGAACTGAATTGTATCCCAAACATATTGAAATATTATTTTAGCTTTTTTCCAATGGCCTCATGGGGTTTTTTCATATACCGGGAAACAAGACCAACAACAAAGGAAAGATCAGGATGAGTATGGGTCAAGTATAAGAGGTTACCAACTAACTAATGGTACAAAGTGGCAACAACTTCGGGAGAAGTATAGGTGGCAACAAGTTTGACTCTAGACTGGAAGGGAGAAGGGGTTGGTTTACAATCTTCCATGTGAAAGTGACGATGAAGTTCACAAGCATACTTAGACTGGGAAAGCAAATTTCCTTCCTTGGTTTGCAAAACTTGGAGGCCAAGGTAATAGTGCAAAAAACTTAAGTTTGTCATTTCAAATTTCTTCTTAAGGTTAGTTTTCACATGGTTTAAAAGTTTTGGGTCACTAGCAGTGAGGATAAGGTCATCAACATAAATAAAAAGGATTATGAGTTGGCTTCCAACTTTCTTGGAATAGACATTAGGATCATAATGGCATCTAGAAAATCCCGTGTCAAGAAGAAAGCTGTCCATTTTGGCATACCAAGCTCGAGGAGATTGCTTAAGACCACAAAGAGATTTCATGAGGTGACAAATAAGGCTAGAATCATTTTGGACATAGTTAGGAGGTTATTCCATGTAAATTTCTTCTTGCAAATCCCCATGCAAGAAGGAATATTTAACATCATTTGATGGAGGCCCCATTTATGTGAGGCTGCAAAGGCTAGAACAAGGCGAATGGAATTCATTTTGGCTACAAGGGAAAAGGTTTCATTATAGTCAATTCCTTCAACTTGGGAAAATCCTTTGGAAACTAATCGAGCCTTGTGTTTTTCAACACTTCCATATGATGCATACTTAGTTCTATATACCCATTTACATATGTCAATTTTTCTTCCTTTCGAAAGAGGTACAAGATCCCAAGTATCATTTGCCATTAAAGAACGATACTCTTTGTTCATTGTTGTATCCCAATCTGGATGACCTAAAGCTTCTACAAATGTCTTTGGATCATGAGTATTTGGAACTTGATCCAAAAGAGAAGAGGCTCGTTGGAATTGTGAACGTGTCCAACGTTAATCTTAAAGACCACTAACAAGATCACCAACTACTTCTCGTGTTGAACAGACCCATCTAGGAAGCGGGGTGCTGGTGCATGTTTAGGTTCAATGGACTCATTTGGAGGAAGATGCGTGGGCGAAGGTGGATTTTCATCCTCATTGTCATCATCTGAAGAAGAAGAAGCCAAAATATGAACAAAAGAAGGCACAAACGTCGAAGATGGATTGGAGGATGAAGAAGGCACAAACGCCGAATTAGGCTCGTAGGCCAATATATTTTCATCAAATTTAACATCTTCTAATAATAATTTCATTACAATGTGGTTGGAGAAGTCAGTAACCTTTGACATCTTCAAAATAACGAAAAAATTTACACTTCTCACTTTTAGGCTGCAATGCTTTCCTTTTCTCATCAAGAATGTGAACCCATCCTACACTGCCAAATACACAGAAGTGACTTACATCTGGCTTAAGTTTAGTCCATGCTTATTCCAATGTTATACTTTTAAGAGACTTTGTGGGAGTGTGATTTATTATATAATTTGCATAGTTAATGGCTTCTGCCCAATACTTTAGATTTAATCCCTTAGATTGGATCATACAATTACCCATTTCTTTTAATGTGTGGTTCTTTCTCTCAACGACACCATTTTTTTGTGGTGTATATGGAACATTGTGTTGCATTTGGATGCCCTGTGTAGTGTAGTAACTTGTAAAATTATTGTTCACATATTCGCCTCCATTATCTGTTCTCAACCTTCGAATTTGATGTCCAAATTGGTTTTCTACAAGGGCCTTATAGGCCAATAAATTGTCAAAAACTTTGCTCTTAAGTTTTAAGAAGTAAACCCAAGTGCATCTAGAAAAGTTATCAATGAAAGTTAAGAAATACTTGCACCCCAAAAAAGAAGGAAAATAAAGTGGACCACACAAGTCATTGCGAACATGTTGCAAAGGGGTCAAGGCATGCCAAGAGACACATTTGTCAAAACTGTCCCGATGATGTTTTCCAAGAACACAACTAACACAAACACCATCTCTGCATGAAACAAGAGGAAGACTAGTGACCATTTGTTGATTACATAGTTGCTACAATGAGTGATAGTTTAGATGACCAAACCGCTCATGCCAAAGTTTTCTCAATTCATCGCTGTGAGCAACAAAAATTGATGGAAAAGATGATGACCCAAAGTTGTCAAACTTGTACAACCTGGTAGTATCATTAACAATTCCAGTTGCAATAACATGCTGAGGATATTTTATATCCTTGATTACAACTTGGTGAGCTGAAAACTTTGTAGTTTTATCTTCACTTGAATGAGTGATTTGATATACTGATAGAAGGTTGCATGAAATACTTGGAACACATAATACATCATTGAAATGATCATTATCTACTTGAATTGTTCTACACCCTACAACACTAAGAGATCTATCATCACCAACATATATTTTCTTGGTGATACATTTCTTTAGAGAAACAAATATGGATTTATCCTTAGCCATATGATAAGATGCTCTGGAATCAATAAGAAACTCATAAGAAGAATAAGAAGTAGAAGTTGCCTTGAAGGAGAAACTAGAAGCAAAAATTGCATGTCCATGAGAAGAAGAAGAAAAAGAAGAATCAATACTGATATTGTGCTTCTTCATTGCTACTTCTGAAGTTGCCATCTTCTTAAAACATTTGGACTCATCATGACCATATTTCCCACAAAAGTAGCAATGTCTGTCAATCTTCTTATTTTTAGATTTTGCTCCTTTGTCACCATTAGGAGCGGAAGTTGGATGAGTAGGTTTGGGACCCTTGTTTTGCTTGTTGTTATAGAGAGGATGTTGCTTCTTAGGATTCTTGGATTTATATTTCTACTGGGCCACTAAGGCTTTGTTGGATGTACATGCAGTGTTGATCACTCCAAGTTGCACAAGCTTATCTTGCTCTCTAATCAAAGCATCAAAAAAGGACTCAAGAGTGGGTTTTTTATAACAAGTCCCTAGAGCTTCTCCGATCGCATAAAAGGTAGATACAAAAACAAAGTATGCACTACCAAGCTTAGAAAGAATAACATATATGCATCTATCTTCCAGTAGATCCAGTTGACATTCGATACACAAAAGTATAAGTGTTTTGAACTTAGATAAGTAATCTTCAATGCAAGGAAAATCATTTGGACTTAAAGTCATTAACTAATTCTCCAACTGGCGAGCTCGAATAATATTGTGTTTACCAAAAACAACTTCAATATCTTCCCAAGTTTTATTGGGGGCATCAATTCCTTGAAGGTGAAACCTTAAATTAGGAGAGATGGATATTCCAATTAGTCCAGGGCTTTGTCATTCCTAGACATACTTGTCATCATCAGTGAGTTCTTCTTCTTTTCCCAAGGTAATCAGGTACAATATTTTACTTCTCAATAAATCCTCCATATGGGATTTCCAATGGAAGTAGTTGGTGTTGGTAAGAAAAAGATCACCGAGAGAAGCCATATTAAATATGCAGAGAATATGGTTTAAAAATTTGAAACTGATGGTCTAGATGGAAAGATCTCGAAAAATTAGGTTGTTTAAAAAACAACACTGAAAACGAACTTTGGATGTGAAAGTTATGCCCTTTCAAAAAAATGCAAAAACGGTAACCAAAGAGCCATGTGGCAGGTAGAAATTGGTCCACATGCCGATACCCCCTCCTAATAGCCTCACTTTTACAAATAAGTTGCTTATGGACTGACCTACTTTTATGGAATAAGCGGGGATCACTTTTACAATGAAGTTTCTTTATAAAAGAAAGTTGCATGCAAAATAAATAAATTTTAAAATAAAATATTAAAGCTACTTATAGTGATTCACTTTTATAAATTAAGTGAAATACACTTTACAATGGATGCATGACATTTTTCAAAAAAAGTGACAAAAAAGAGACGCCCTCTTACTTAATAAAACAACTTTTAACCAAATGAGCTAGTGAAAAACATATTCTATTATTTAGAAGGAGGATTGTTTTCATCGTCGTCATCATCGTTGTTGTCATTGTCATTCGGCCTTGGAGAGTGTGCTCATAAAAAACTATTTTCACACAAGATTTTTTTTTCGCTTCTCGACGACAACAAGGGTCAGATATCAGTTAGCTTACTCGGAAAATACAACTTTCCCTCTATTTCTAATTTACCGAGATTGCATAGTGCACACAACAAAGAGCATATGTAGATAGGAAAACCCTTTCTGATATGTTTCTGTTTTTTTGAGATCGCACAGGGCCCGGGGACAAGAGAATACGCAGATCGAAAAGAGCAGCAACCTAGAAATAAAAAATAGAAAACCAAAATAATAACTGTGCAAAAAATTAAAAGGGCGTATTCAAGTTTTATACTTCTGGATCTAATTGAAATGACCATATCTGGGGAAAACATAAACCTTTTCGAGTGAAATGAAAATCATTCTTGATTGAAACGAGTGCTCAGGACGCAATGGAACAATCTTCTCAGCCCAAAAATGTATATAAATGGTAGAAACCAAAGATGAGACAACATGACTTCACAATCTCGATCTATAACAGGAGCATGTCTTCAAATGCGCTCTGATACCATGTTCAACAACACAGGTATTCCAATAGAGGATGAACACCTTTAGTAAACACTCACACAACAAGATAAAAAATCAACACATCGATGTTTTGACGTGGTAAAACCCCTACGAGGAAACATCCATGACCCTAGCCAATGTGGCCACTTGGAGCAATTTATTAATGCAAAAGAAAAATTTACAGAGATATTTAAAAGAGAGTTTCTCACAATCGATAATTGACAAATGAACCTCCATGCTCTTTAAACAAAGATCGTGAACCAATTAGGTGTTAATCCATGAATCAATGTAGTCATTAAGATCGAAGATAATATGAACCGTTGGACCACTCTATGCCAATAACATATAGTGATAATCAGATTTCCTAACTACAAATGCATACTAAAGAAACACACTAAGAAACACACTTTTACCTAATGACACATTAGACCAAGTTGATCTTAACTAACTCCACCCTACAATGGCCTCCTTTGAATCTCCCATTGACATACCTTCTAATAATGGTGTACCTTTCCTTGTCATGCCCTCCCATGTCAATACTCCTTATAACTCCCACCCATCTCCACAATGACCTTAAACCATACATTTGTGGCTCCTTATAAATGTTAAGCCATGCCTCCCCTCCACTATGTACCTTTATCATCATGCCTTTTCATTGGGCTACAGTTCCACATCTTTGATTGCACCCTCTTTAGCCTGGGTTACAACTCCCCCTTAGAAAATGCACTTGTGCTTGGGTTGCATTCATTCCATTTACCACCACACCCTCCTTCATGTTGGTCGCAATCAACCTACCACCCATGTGGACCCAACACCATGGGAAATCCATGTGGTTGTCAAGTTAGTTGCATATTGACACATGAAACCATATCACCACTAAGTTTCCCAATTAGAATCATAGTTATCACCATGTATCCCACTAAGAAACTACCATGTGGCACTTCAAGACCCCCCATGTGGGGTTTCACATTTGAATTCTGAAGGGAATTTTCAAATTGAAATATATTTTCCATTTGGACTCAATTCTTGGTGTTGTTTTTTCAAACAATGTATTTTTCATTCCTCTTTGCAATGACATAGGTGACTTCAATTTATTTTGCTACATGATGCAGTTATAGTTGTTTTTTTTCTATAGGAAGGCAAGGCTCATCCTCCTTTTGAAGATTTCCAAGGGCACAACTTCCTCAAACATATTTAGTTTTGAGTGCTTTTTTATTTTAATTTAGATATTTTTAAGAGCTCTATTTAGTGGTGCACTTTATTTTTGGTAATTTTTCTCTTTGATTTGCGATTTGCAAAATGGATACTAACCCTCGTGAGGTTTATTTAACAAGCACCAATTATTACTCTTGAAAATCATATATGGAGGACCTAATTAGAAGCAAAGATTTGTATTGAATCATGCTTTGGCTAGATACTACACTGTTAGATAAAGATAAACATGCAAAATAGTTAAATCATAATGATGAAGCAAGAGGCCATATGGGGATGTTCATTTGTGAGGATCGAAAATTTCATATTCAAACTCTTGATACACCATAGGAAGCATGGTTCAAGTTTGAATGGTTCTTGGGAAAACCAATATAATTCATGCTTGTTAGTTGGACAATTGACTCATTTCCCTTAATTCGACATAATTCTCCAAAGCTAAAGATTACACTACTAAATTCAAGCTCTCAAGACTTCAACCTGGTGATTGTGGAATAGCTAAGTTGGATGATTGAGCTATCATGGCTATTATTTCCAACCTTAAATCTCCTTTTGATATATTTGTCTCTATATTGTCCTCCAACAAAGATGCATTACGTGTAAATTATAATATGCCTTCTTTTGAGATTTTTTGTGAACAATTAACATCTAAGCACGTCAAGCTCTTGCACATCAATGTGCTTGATATAGGTTCCAAACATAAAACTTTGTTTATTGATAAGAACAAGGGCACCAAAGCCTCTAAGAAGCAATCCAAAATACCCACACCACCCAAGACCACCAAGTCTCCTACAACTACTCCTCCCCCTCCATAGTCCCACAAGGGAGCCAAATCAAAGAAGAAGGAACCACCAAGTACTATTGTTTTGTAACAAATATGGGCATCTTGAGACCATTTTTGGAAGAATATACAAGCATTGGACCGGCCATGAACAAGCACAATTTTTTATTTGAATTTAATCCTCATTCCAAACTTTATAAAAAACAATTTGTGGGCAAAGTTTGAAGTCATAAATCATCTTGAAGATGAAAGGTTGAAGGCCTTGAAAAGGTGAAATGAATCACCTTGATGGTCTATATTCGAAGGAAACTCTATAAAAAGGGGGGGGCCTTGTTTGATGAAGGAACAACCAGATATCAAGGGATATGGAGAGAAAATGAAGAAGAAGGGTAGTTGCAAAAATATGAAGAACTTGGGAGAATAAACCTGCTTGATGTTCAAAGGTTGTCCCTAAGCTAAAGAAATATGTAATATCACCAGTGAGTAAGAATGCATAAAATATCTAATTGAGAATGCATTAATCACCCTTTGTAACAATTTATTGATCCTAATAAAATCCCGATTGAATGTTGGAATTCCCATCTGGGTTTCCAGGGTAAAAATTCTCAATGTCTACAGTGTGTGATGGAGTTATCTACTTTGTGAGTGGTTTATTTTTTGTTGTTCTCTTTATCATCTGGAATTGGGATTAATTATTGGTTATCACCATATGGTTTATTGTATTCACTAGTCACTTGTAACAATGCTAACCACCTCTTGTTAATCGTTGGCATGTTAATTAAAGGAAGTGGCAACAACCCCAATTCATATTGACTTCCATTAATTGTTTTATTATTTTATTCATTTGGTTTCAATTAATTGTTTATTGGGTGACTGGAAAAGAGGATATGTTGATGTGTTATGTTGGGGGTTAACTTGAACACTGGTTTAATTAATTAATTATATAAAACCACATGCTGTCTCATCTTCATCGAATTCCTTTGTTGCTGGGAGTATCAATTTTCCATCAACTTGTTGGTGGTATTGGTGTGGATGCTACATACCCTTTTCCATTGGCTACAACCATCCACATTGGGTATCAACTCATTTAAAAGATGGAATGGGCCCAACTTATTAATTTAAATATGTATATTTTAACCTTGTACAATATTTCACTGCAAACAAAATTTCAATAAAAGAACATAAAATATACAATGGATAATACACACATTACACATAGATGTTTCCCTGGAAACCCAAACCGGGAAAACCAAGATATTCTATATTCATTCACCTCATACATTGTTTACAATACAATATAAATATAGGATCCAATGACATCCAAAACCCTAATCTAATGACCTGGATTAGTCAACAACCCTAATTCCTTAACCGAAAATAGAAAACCATCGACGAAAAACCGCCCATAAATGGACATGAAAACCAAGGACCGCCCATAATTCTAGTCACGCAAAGAATATAACACATATCCAACATTCTCCCACTTGTTGTTTTCTTTGTATACATGTGGTTATAGGGTTACATAGTCAACAATCCATGGCAACAATGCCCATAGATCCTCTACACCAAGAGAACTTCTCAATGCTCATAGATTTTGTTAATGAATCTGCAACATTCATCAAAGTGTCCACCTTCATCAACAACACCTTCTTTTCTTCAACCATGTCTCTCCCAAAGTGATATTGAACATCAATATGCTTTATCTTTGAATGATAAGCTGGGTTCTTCGCCAAAACAATTGCACTCTAATTGTCACAATCTATCTTTATAGCTTGCTGTACCAACCCAATACCTGAACACAATATTTGTAACCATATTGTTTCCTTGCTTGCATGAGTGGCTGCCATGTATTCAACTTATGTAGTTGAAAGTGCCACTACATAATTTCTTTTGCTCATCCAACTGATTGATCCTCCAAACAGGTTAAACACATACCCACTTATAGATCTTCTACGATCTAGATCTCCAGCCCAGTCTGCATCCACAAAGCCATGTATGTCCAACACTCTGTCCAATCCTGGTCTTCCTTGGTAGCACAATCCATAGCTAGTAGTGCCACACAAATACTTGAAAACCCTCTTTACTGCTGTCCAATGATCCTTCCCTAGTTTTGACATATACCTGCTCAAAATTCCCACTGCATATGCAATGTCAGGTCTAGTACAAACCATTGCATACATCAAATTGCCAACTGCACTCACATATGGAACACGAGACGTGTCCTCCTCCTCTTCCTATGTCTTGGGACACTGATCCGCAGATAAATTTACACCTACAAGAATAGGAACCTTGATCGGTTTACATTCCTGCATATTAAACCTTTGCAATATTAGCTCCACATATTTTCTCTGATTTAACCAGAGTTTCATGTTTTTTCGATCTCTTTTAATTTCCATGCCCAAAATAAAATTTGTAGCACCAAGATCCTTCATGTCAAATTTAGAGGAAAACTAAGTTTTCACATCGTGGATAATCTCTTTGTTGTTTCCTATCAACAACATGTCATCCACATACAAGAGAAAATAAATCAAATGATCACTAATTAATTTAAAATACACTCGGTGATCCTCTTTGATTCTTGTGAAGCCAAGTCTCAACATACAAGTATCAATTTTTTAATACCATATCCTTGGTGATTGTTTTAAACCATACATGGAATTTTTCAGCTTGCATACTAACTCCTTCTTTCCCTCCACGACAAAGCCTTCTGGCTACTTCATGTAGATTTATTCTTCTAGATCCCCATGTAGGAATGTTGTCTTCACATCCATTTGTTCTACTTCAAATCAAATGCAACAACAACAGATAACATAAATCTAATAGAAGTTAACTTGGCAACAAGAGAAAAAATCTCACCAAAATCAATTCCCTCAACTTGGGAATAGCCCTTTGCTACTAATTGAGCTTTGTATTTCTCCACTTTGCCTTATGCATTCATCTTCTTTTTAAATAGCCATTTACTGCCAATGGGATTTCTTCCAGTCGACAACTCCACTAGATCCCAAGCCTCATTCTTATCCAAGGATGTCATTTCTTCAACCATGGCCTTTTTCTAGAGTTTTCCATCCTTTGATCCATTGCCTCTCTAAAATTATAGAATCATCATGAATAACAAACAAAGAAAAAATTGAATGGAAATCAAATGGAGTATACCTTTTCAGTAGACTTTTTTCCCGCATCGATCTCCTCAATACTGGAGTACGAGGAGCTTCTTCTTCTGATTCCTGTTCTTTTGTAGAGTCTGATTCATCATCCTTTGGCTCAAACTCTATTTTCTCTGGTTCTTCCTTGATAGGACTTCTTATTTGAAAACATCCTTCATTTCTCTAAATACCACATCTCAACTATACTCAACCTTCTTAGTTTTTGGGTTCCAAAGCTTATAACCTTTAAGACCATCTTTATACCCAATAAAGATACACTTTTCAACTTCTTATCTAGCTTACTCCTATTTTCCTTTGGAACATGAACATAGGCCTCACAACCAAATACCTTGAGATGTGTGAGAGAAGGTTTCTTACCAGTCCATACCTATTATGGAGTCTTGTCATCCAGTGCTGATGAGGGTGATCTGTTGACCAGGTAACATGTAGTACCCACTGCCTCTGCTAAGAATTATTTCCCTAACCCAACACCGTTGAGAATGCACCTTGCTTTTTCCATCAACGTCTTGTTCATCCTTTCTGCATCTCCATTCTGCTGAGGTGTATAGGGAGTAGTCTTCTGCCTTTCTATGGTGCCTTCTTACATAATTCTTCAAATTCATTCTTGTAGAAGTATCCACCATTATTTGTCCTCAACACCTTAATTATTTTCTCCATTTGATTCTCAACAAGATCCTTAAACTCTTTAAACCTGTCAAAGACTTCATATTTCTTTCTGAAGAAATATATCCAAGTATTCCTTGAGAAGTCATCTATAAATGAGATATAGTACACATATTTTCCCAATGATGGAACCAACACAGGTCCAAACACATCACTGTGAACTAGCTGTAAAATTCCTTCTACCCTCGTTGCACCAAAGGGGAATCTTATGCGATTATGCTTCCCATATACACAATGTTCATAGAAATCAAAATCCAGAGAGCAGTTAGACATACCTTCAACCATACCTTTACCATGTGTAGTCGAAGACCCTTCTCTCCTATATGCCCCAGTATTTGATGCAACAACATAACCTTTTCTATAGAGACTGTAGGAGTTTTTTCTTCTTCTGCTCGAATATCAGGAACAATGGAACTATTACACCCATCACTAATAGTTCTTCCTTGCAGCTTATACATATTTCCAATCCAGACTCCCTTCAACAACACCATTGCTCCTCGAACCATCCTGCAGGTTTCTTTTTCAAATACCATTTTTACCCCTACATCGTCCATTTTGCTTACTGAAATCAAATTTCTGGCCAATCCTGGGATGTGCAGAACACCAAGCAATGTTCTAATCCTTCCATATATGAGTCTCAACTTGACTTTTCCTCGTCATATGATTCTGGTTGTCGAGTCATCACCTAGGAAAACATTACCTCCATCATATCTTTCATATTCACAAAACCACTCCCTGTGGGGAGTCATATCAAAGGATGCACGCGAGTCAACCAACCATGCCTCATGATCTGCATGTTTGCTTGAAGAAGCCAAGTACACATCCCCTCCTTCTTCCTTGTAGGTATTTTCTTCTGTAGAGGGAGCACCTTTAGATCCTTTCACTTTCTCAACGCTTTTGGATCTACATTGCTTCTTGAAGTGCCCTTCTTTTCCACATCTCCAACATACCTTTACAATATTCAGGGAGATTTAGATATTCCCTTAGAATTAGATCTCCCATTTGAGGACTTAGATCTATTTCTATCCTGGGAGCGTCCTCCTGTAAATAATGCATCTGTGCTCTTTCCTTCCATGTTCTTCTGTCTCATCTACTCCAATAACAAGGATGAGACCACATCATCGAAACTCAAGGTAGTTGTATTACTACCTATGGACACAACTAGACTATCCCACGAGTTTGGTAAAGAGCACAATAAATTGATACACTTATCTTCATCTAAAATTTTAATCTCAACAGATAACAACTGAATTACCACAGTGTTGAAGGATTTCAGATTCTCTATCACTGAGTCTCCATCTCTCATCCTCAGGTTATACAATTTTTTCCGCAGGGAAAATTTATTTACCAGGGACTTAGACTGATACAAGTTCCCCAACTTATCCCATAAATCCTTGGATGTAGATTCCCCTGACACATTCAACAATAGTGAATATGAGAGACACAATCAGATTATGATCTTTGCCTTCTAATCCAACTTTTTCCAATCATATGTTGATGTTCCTGTAGGTGTAGTACCTGGATCCATTGATCTCTATCTACCATCAGATATTCAATCTTGAGCTTCCACAACTCAAAACTTTTCCCATTAAATTTCTCGATCTCTATTTTCGAACTTCTCTCCATTTCTCTTCACCTGAAGAATCAATACCACATATCTCCCACTGTAACAAGGCTTATCACAATCCCGAGCCAAACCCCTGACCAGAAAGGCACCCCCTGAAAGCCAATAATTGCTCTGATACCAAATGTAGATTTTAACCTTATACAATATTTTAATGCAAACAAATTTTCAATAAAAGAACATAAAAGTTACAATGGCTAATACACACATTACACAGATATTTTTCCCTGGAAACCCAAACCGAGAAAACCAACATATTCTATATTCATTCACCTCATACATTGTTTATAATACAATATACATATAGGAGCCAGCTGATCCAGATCTTGGGGGATGAGAATTGGATGGCTTGAATGCCGAGAGAGGAGGAGCTTAGACGTGCCAATCTTGCATGAAAATAAGCATGGACAAAACATGTAAATGAAGTAATCGGTGAGGCTCAAAGAGGAGCCTCACCTCTAAAACTAATTACTAGTAAATTACTCAGAGCTAATTAATCTCACAATGAGCAATATAAAATATGAGAGAAGCCAAAATGAGTAACTTGATATTATGAGAAGGCTTGCTAGTCCTTTATATAACATTACAAAATGGTCCATTGGACAAAGTAAAAAAGAGCTCATTAAATGAGTCTCTATTATTAGTATAATAGATATAACTACCCAACTAACTAAGTAGTGGAATACAAAACCCAATAAAATAATGGAAAGAGCTCATTAAATGAGTCTCTATTATTATAATAATAGATCTAACTACCCAACTAACTAAGTATTGGAAAATAAAAGCCAATACAATAATGGAGAGGTGGGACTCTCTTTGACCCATATGGGCAACCTGTTAGCCCAATTAATTAATGAGGGG
Organism: Picea sitchensis; assembly: GCA_010110895.2. Taxonomy (NCBI): domain Eukaryota; kingdom Viridiplantae; phylum Streptophyta; class Pinopsida; order Pinales; family Pinaceae; genus Picea; species Picea sitchensis. The sequence continues at coordinate 25,308 of SNQJ01S0065191.1, read as the reverse complement.
GTGGGCATCTCCTTCATCCACATGGACAATCTATTAGCTTTATAGCTTTATGACTTTTGCATCCGAATTTAGACCATATACCCCCTAAAATTTGGATCACTAGCGGCATCCAAAACCCTAATCCAATGACTTGGATTAGTCAAAATCCCTAATTCCTTATCCGGAAATATAAAACCATCGAAGAAAAACCATGTGCCGAAAAACCACCCATAAATGGACATGAAAACCGAGGATCGCTAAAAAATGGACACTAAAATCGAGGATTTTTTTTTCTAGGGGCAACACTAGTTCTAGTCATGAAAATAATATAACACATATCCAAAAAAATCATGGTGAGTATTAAACCTACAACCAGTCCATTATGCACGACAACAAAGTTCTAGTGGGTCTGGTTGTTGTTTGATATTTCATACAATCACCTTGCAAAGAGTCCAACAACTTTGCCTTGTTGTCCAAGTGTGAAATGATTACCTTGAGGGAAGCATTTCTATGCATGCAATGGCTCAGGTGAACTTGTAGGTGTCATGTCCATATAAGAGTGTTGGGATTGATAGAGTCATCTCTTTTCTATGTTTGTATTTTGAAAGGACAAAGAGTTGGTTTAAGAGTGTCATTCGCCTTATTGTTGATTGTTTTATAATTGATAGTTTTGTGCATTCAATAAACATAGTGTTTTTGTTCCTTTGATCAATTACTTTCAACATATGGGTAGAGGAATGGGCATGTGTGTTGCATAGGCACATTGGATTTGCAGAATACCATTTAATTTTGGCTTTGACAATTAATGGTTTACACTGTAGAGTTTAATTTTTGTGTAATCACTTTCAAATAGAAAAGTTTACTAATATATTATAGCATGTACACATATGTGAATGGGCGATGTGTTCAAATTGAAATGCATTGATATCCATATTATAGAGATTATAAGGGGGCATTGTGAACTCATCATTGATAGAATCCTTGAGCCCAAATCTGAATAGGGATACCCATTTAGATAGAGTACATAAGCCTTGTAATCAATTCTAAACAAATTAGTACAAAGAATATTGAATTTCCATAGAGGATTTGTGTTGATGAAATGAGTGGGCTATATAAGTCCCTTGTTTATGTATCATATTGGTATAAGAGTGGTTGAATTGGTGACTTTGAAGAAGATGTCACACTTTGAGGAGAAACAAACCCATCATGGGAAAACAATGAACTTAAAAGAGAGGTTAGAAGACTTAAGAGTCACCAATGTGGAGATCCAATAAGAGAATCAACATTTGAAAGAGAGGATTACAGAGTTGGAAAAAGACCTTTCCAAAATGTTGCCTTTGTTAAAGGAGTATTTTGTTGAACATCGGGGCTCTCTCACCACTATTATGGTAGATTGGGACACGATAAAATTTCATCTATTACAACTGGGAAATAAATTCATTTGGATGGATGATTGACAAGAAGTGAGGCTCACTCAAATGATGGATTAGTTGCACCAAGAGTTGGTAAAGAAGGAGAAGGCAATGGCTAAGTTATAGGCAGTTGTCTAAGAGACCAACACCATGAATCAGATAATCATGGTAAGCTCATCCTCCAACGATGTTTCTTAAGAAATCTTAAGTGTTTTTTAAAATCACACCGGAGGTATCATTTCCAAGCTCATGAGGCAAATGAGATACAACGACCAAGGGATAGGCAAGAGAAGCCAAGGGATAGTAAACCCCATTGTAGTGAAACATATGTTCAAACATGAAGTTGTAGGGTTCAATGGACAAGAGGAAGTGAGTGATTGCAACCAACTGAAGCTAAGGCCACTAATATAACCTTTGTCAAGGCAAGATGGACCAAATAAAGGGCCATTTGATTGAAGAAAAAGGAAGCTTATAAAATGGGAGTGGATAGATAACCATTACAATATGCTTGTAGAAGCTTGAATGAGAGCACCAAAGGGATGTTTCCACCACCCAATATTGCACCCACAGTTGGAGGAACAAGAAAATAATCCAACGAGCACATGTAGAAACCAAAGAGATATGACTAGGAATATTTGATTTGTTTTTGTTGTAAGAAGAAAGGCCACAAGGATGATAATCGTTGTCACTATAATGTATTCTCATTTTTTGGTATGAGAGACCATCAAGTGAATTCTTGATAGAAGAAGCAAGCCATCAACAAAAGAAGGAACATGAATAAGAAGAGAATGATAAGCTGCCCATGCAGTTGCATTAATTTTTTCCCATTGTTGCAAGTTAATTGGACATTCTAAAACCAAGTGTTGGGGGATTCATCCAAAACTGCATCCCAATAACCACACATCCAAGAGACAAGTTTGGAGAGTCAAGATCTAGGGGAAAGAATATATCACCGCACTTCCAGGCCAAGGAGCAACAAATGCTCAAGGAAATCTGCTATATAAGACATTTCTTCAAGCATGAATGGAATCTTTACAAGGTTTCCAATAATTAAGTATGTTGTAACAACATGCTACATATTCAAGTTGAATATTTTGGGGACCAAAAACCTGTGAATGGGGAGGTGTGATCTGAATTTAATCTTCATTCCAAACTTTGTAAAAATAATTTGTGGGAAAAGTTTGAAGTCCACAATAATCTTGAATATGAAAGGCCAAAGACCTCAAGAAGGTGAAACAAGTCACCTTAATGGTTGGGATTCCAAGGTAGCTCTATAATAAAGGGGGTTCTTGGTTAATGAAGGAGCAACCTGCATAACCAAGGGAGGTGGAGAGTAAATGAAGAACAAGGATAGTTGTCGAAGCACGAAGAACTTGGGAGAAGAAAACTACTCGAAGGTTGTCCTTGAACCAAATCAATTTGCAATATCGTCATTGAGTAGGAGTGCATTAAATCTCTGATTGAGAATCCATAGCTCACCTTTTGTAACAATTTTTCGAGCCTAATAAAAAATCCCACAAAATGTTGGTTATCTCATTTGGGTTTCCAAGGTAAAAATTCTTAGTGTCTATGGTGTGTAATTATGTTCTCTACTCCATGGTTTTTTTGTTGTTGTTTTGATTATCATCCATCATCGAGATTGATTGTTGGTTATGACCATATGGTTTATTATATTTTTGGGTTGCTTGTAACAAAACTAACCACCTGTTGTTAATTATTGGCATGCTAATTCAAGGTAGTGGCCACAACCCCAATTCATATTGGCTCCCACAACTTATTTTATTGATGGTTGGGATAGTTGGGATGACCTACAATGCTCCACTCATCTTTGACAAAAAATCATTTGGTTTCAATTAATTGTTTATTGGATCACTATCAAGGAGGATATATTGATGTCTTGTGTTGGGGGTTAACTTGAACACTTGTTTAATTAATTAATTAGCTACGACCACATGTTGTCTCATCTACATCAAATTCCTTTGTTTCTATGCGTATTAATTCAGCTCAACTCGTTGGTGTATTGGTGTGGATGCTATAGTCCCTTTTCCATTGGCTATAACCATCCAAGTTGGGTATTAACTCATTGAAACAATGGAATGGACACCCAAACTCTTAAGTTAATCCATGGTGATCATTAAACCTACATCCAGTCCGTTATGCATGGCAACAAAGTTCTAGTGTGCTTGATGGTTGTTTCTTGTTTAATACAACCACCTTGCAAACAATGTAAGAACTTTACCTTGTCATCCAAGTGTGAAATGATGACGTTAATGGAAGCATTTTTATGCATGCAATGGCTTGAATGAACTTGTAGGTGCAATGTCCATGCAAGAGTGTAATTGGGCTTGACAAAGTCATCCCTTTTCTATGTTTGTATTTTGAAAGGACAAATAATTAGTTTAAGAGTGCCATTCACCTTATTGTTGCTAGTTTTATAATTGACAATTTTGTGCATTCAATAAACATAGTGTTGTTGTTCCCTTTATCAATTACCTACATTGTATGGGCAAAGCAATGGGAGTGAGTGCTACATAAGCACATTGTATCTGTAGAATAACATTTTTTTTTGGAATTGACAATTAATGGTTTACATTGCAGAGTTTCATTATTGCATTTAATCACTTTCAAATATAATAGTTTAATAATCTACTAGAGCAAGTACACATATTTGAATGGGAATTGTGTTCAAATTGAAATGCATTAATATATATCTTATAGATATTGTAGGGGGGCATTGTGAACTCAACATTGACAAAAGCCTTGAGCCCAAATCTAAACAGGGGTACCCATTCAGACATAGGATAGAAACCTTGTAATCAATTATGAACAAAGTATCACATAGATTAAATTTCCACAAACGATTTATGTTAGTGAAATAAATGGGTTAGAATTCCTTCATTTATAGATCATATTGGTATCAAAGTGGTTGAATCCATGAATTTGAAGAAGTTGTCGCATTTTGAAGAGAAAATAGACCCATCATGGGAAAAACACTAAAATTAAAAGAGAGGTTAGACAACTTAAGAGCCACCAATGTGTAGATCCAAGAAGAGAATAAACACTTGAAACAAAGGATTGCAAAGTTTGTAAAGGACCTTACAAAAATGTTTCCTTTTTTAAAGGATCACTTTGTTGAACATTGGGTTTCTCTCATCACTATTATGGAAAATTGAGATAATAGAAAGATTCATCTCTTGCATTTGGGAGAGAAATTCATTCAGATGGATGATTGGAAAGAAGAGAGGCTAACTCATATGATGGATCGACTACACTAAGAGTTGGTGGCAAAGGAGGAGGCATTGGCCAAGTTACCAGGAGCTATCTAATAGACTAGGAAATCAAATTAACCTTCCATTACTACTATAGAAGTCAACACCATGATTGAGGCAAGCATGGTAAGCTCATCCTCCAAGGTCCTTTCTCAAGAACCCTTGGGTGTTTTTGAAAATCCTACTAGAGAATCGGTTCCAAGCTCATGAGGTAAATGGGATATAATGGCCAAGGGATAGGCAAGAGAAGCCAAGGGATTGTAAACCCCATCGTAGTCGAACATAGGCTCAAACATGAAGTCTTGGATTTTGGTGGACAAGAGGAAGTGAGTGATTACAACTCAGCTCAAGCTAAGGCCACCAAGATAACCTTTGTCAAGGAAGGAAGGACCGAAGAAGAGGTCATTTGGATCAAAGAAAATGTAGTAAAAAATGAAGTGGACAATAAAACTTTCTAACATTCTTGTAGAATCTTGAATGAGGGAAACAAAGGGGTGTTTTTGCCACCAAAATATGCACCCACACTTAGGGGACCAAGCAAATAAGTTGGAAAGCACAAGCACAAACCAAAGAGGCATGGTTAGGCATGTTTTCTTTCGGTCTGCTATAAGAAGAAAGGCCATAACATTGATAATTGTTGACACTCTAATGTATGTTTCCTTTTGTGGTATGAGAGGCCACCAAGTGGATTCTTGCTAGAATAAACAGGCCATCAACAAAAGAAGGAACATCTCCAAGAAGAGAATGACAAGTTGCCCATGCAGTTGTAGAAATTTTTGTCATCATTGCAAGTTAACTGGACATTGCGAAGCCAAGAGTTGGAGCGACTTCATCTAGAATTACATCCCAAGAACCACACATCCAAGAGACAAGTTTGGAGAGTCAAGGTTAAGGGAAAGAATATATCATTGCATTGATAGACCAAGGAGTATCAAATGCTCGAAAAAATATACCATGGAAGACATTTCTTCAAGCATAGATGGAATTTTGCAAGGTTGTCCACAATCAAGAGTGCTAGAACAACATGCTACATCTTCAAGTTGAAGCTTTTGGGGACCAAAATCCCATGAATAGAGAGGTGTGATCCAAATTTAATCCTCATTATAAACTTTAAAAGTCATCAATCCAATCATGTCGGATATGGAAGGCCAAAAGCCTTAAGAAGGTGAAACAAATCACCTTGATGGTTGGGATTGCAAGATTGATATATAACAAAAAGGGGCCTTGTTTGATGTAGGTGTTGACTACAATCTCACGTATTTCCAGGCTCCCCCTTATCTCACATTGCTTGCGCAAAGTGTTTGTACACTTAGTTATACTTAGTTCAGAGCTTTGTTATCATTTGATTGCTTCTCTACAGATTTTTTTTTATTCCATGGTGGCTAGCACGAGACAGGATATTGAAGAAGTGTAACAATACTGCAAGGGAGAGAGATGCCCCAGTTTGATGGGTTTATACACCAGCTTTTCCAACAGTACCACCTGGCCATACTTCTACTGATAAATGTTCTTTGAAAAATCTGGCCTCAGAATCAAATGCTAGAAAGTCGAAAGATGTCGAAATACAACAGTTGGAGGATACTTTTGCACGATGTCTCTGGAGGAGAGAATTGCCAACATGTATCGATTAAATGCATACTATATAAGCAACACATTGTGTGATACAATGGCACAAATTTTCTCTGCAACAATTTTTTTGGCATAATATATTTTATGGCGAATTTTCAAAGGACTGCATCTGTATTTTTCCTCAACTTGCTTGGATTATATTTAGTAATCTTCCGGGCCCATGGAGTTGGAGAGTTAATGGGAATGGAGAATAAGTTTTAAGCAGAGAGAAATTTATAGGCTTGGGCAGCTCTTCGATGTCTTTCAGAGGTTATCATTCTAGTTCACTACAGCCGACTTTTATTTTGTACGATGATAACAATTCTTTCAGAACAATGACCAACATTAGAAGAATGCTTCTTGCTTCAGAAGTACGTTGGCCATCATGTCAAAGCGAGAGTTCTACGAAATTATAAAACTGTGTTACTCGTTGCATCAAAAACTTACCTCATAAACTTTATATTTACGTACACAGTCTTCCCAAGTATCCGAGGTTAAGCTTTGATTGTGAAATGCATTTCAAAAGTTTCCAGTAAGCATCCACAGTCAGCAGGNTATAAAACTGTGTTACTCGTTGCATCAAAAACTTACCTCATAAACTTTATATTTACGTACACAGTCTTCCCAAGTATCCGAGGTTAAGCTTTGATTGTGAAATGCATTTCAAAAGTTTCCAGTAAGCATCCACAGTCAGCAGGTCTAGGATCGAATCTTCCAAATAGAATTATGAGAATAGGTTTTTAAAAACAGTTCTTGGGCTTTATAAGGATTATAAAATCAGGTTTCTTAAAAACCCTTTCGACAGCATTATGGCAATCCTCCCATTGCAATGACAGAGTTAAGCAATAATTCGTCCTAGGCAGTCTCAGGAGAAAATGATTCTGACAACGATCCTAGTTTAATACTGGGGAATGAGTTTTTGTAAGGTTTATCTTTCTTTTATCATACATACTCCATTCATTTTCTATTGATGGATTTGATGAGTTGTTGATAGTACCGTTAGTGAACCTGTAACATAATACTTTTGTTAGTGGAATATTAAATAATATTTTTGATTTTACTAGATATTGATAAATATCTCTCAAAATTATATTGTTGAACCCTCTCTCAATACATCTTTCTAATAAAATAAACTACTAATTTTTTTTTATAGATACCCCTTTTTATATCTCCAATATCTATAAAATCTTTGAGATCCCACATCCTTTAATATATTGACTTTATTTTTCACAATTTAAAAATCTCCTTTATAAATAAATATAATAAGATATTAATCTACAAAGTAAAAATCCCATTGATAAAAGAGATCTTATATAAAATCCTTCTGCTTCACTCTCTTTAATCCATTCAATGTTCCACTTAATCTGTGTACTTGACTATTATGATGCTAAAATCCATCTAAAATAGTTAAACAATGTATGAGGTTATATTAAATAAAAGATCAAACATTCTGGAAATATTTGGTTTACTTTTTTGGTTTTACTCTTTTCATTTTCTTTGATATAATATTCAAGAAACCCCAAAATACCAAAACATGTTATCATTTTTTTTTTAATTAGTTTTAACATGCATAACTTTTCACTTTCTTTTCGTTTAGTTTATTTGACTAATTACAACATTTAAAAGAAAATAAAACAATCATCTTTTCTTTCTTTTATTTTGTTTAACTATATTTTAAAGAAAATATTATATGTTTATTAATATAAAGTAATTCTTTAGAACAATAACTAAATTTTTTATTTCATTTTCTTTAAATTATTTTTAACTTTAGTATTTGTATTATTAAGTTGAGGAGTTAGTAGTTTCAATTTATAAAAAAAATAACAAAGTTGTAACTTTAACATTTGTATTATTAAGTTGAGGTTAATTGTGTTTTCAATTTATATAAAAAATAATAAAGTTGAAATATATAAAAATCAAATATTTGCAAAATCATAAATAAAAAAAAATCATGTTTAGACTTTCTAGCTTTAGGGTCTAATGTGCTTATTTATAGGGCTTTAAATCTAGAACACTTGTTTACCTCTTCCCACCTAACCCTCTTAGAGACTTCGAGAAGTTGATATTGAAACCTTCTGGTTTTGACATCAGCAATGGAACAACCACAACTAAGGGAGATGGAGAGGAAATGAAGAAGGGCACTTGCAGAAGTGTGAAGAACTCAATAGAAGAAATTTGCTCAAAGTTCAAATGTTTCTGATCAAAGAAATCAACGATATAGTCAGTGAGTAAGAATGCATTAAATCTCTGATTGACAATGCGTGACTTTACTTTTGTAACAATTTCCCAAAACCTAATAAAATCCCCCATTGAATGTTGGTTTCCCATTTGGGTTTCCAAATTAAAAATCTTGGTGTCTACGTAGTTATTGTGATTGAGTTCTCTACTATGTGGATGTTATTTTACTGTTATGGTGATCATCTAGAATAGGGATTCATTGTTGGTGATCACTATATGGTTTATTATATTGTCGAGTCACCTATAATAGCATTGGCCACCTCTTGTTAATAGTTGACATGTTAATTAACACCAATGGTTACAATACCAATTCATATTAACTCCCACAACCTGTTTTCTTGATGGTTGGGATAATTGGGATCACCTACAACATTGTCGACACTCACTTTTGACTAAAATTAATTTGGTTTCATTAATTGTTTATTGGATCACTTACAAGAAGGATATGTTGATGTGTTGTATTAGGGGTTATATTGAATTGATGTGTTGTATTAGGGGTTATATTGAATGTTGGTTTTATTAATTAACTAGCTACAACCACGTGCTATCTCATTTGCATTGAATTCCTTTGTTACTAGGAGTATCAATTCACCCTCAACTCGTTGATGTATTGGTGTGGATGCTACAAACCCTTTTCCATTGGCTACAACCATCCACATTGGGTATTAACTCATTGAAGTGTTGGAATGGATACCCACAATAAGCATTAAACCTATAGCTAGTCCATTATGCATGGCAATACATTTTCTAGTGTGCTTCATTGTTATTTGTAATTTCATACAATCACCTTGCAATAGTCCAACAACTTTAGCTTATCATCCAAGTGTGAAATAATGATGTCGAGGGAAGCATTGTTATGCATGCAATAGATCAAATGAACTTATAGGTGTGATGTCCATACAATAGTGTTGGGCTTGATAGAGTCATCCCTTTTGTGCTTGTATTTTGAAAGGACAGAGAGTTGGTTTAAACATGTCATTCACCTTATTGTTGGTTGTTTTATAATTGACATTTATGTGCATTCAATGAGAAGATCGTTGTTATTCCTTTGATCAATTACCTACAACATATGAGCAAAGAAATGGGCATGAGGGATACATAGGCACATTGGATCTACAAAATATCATTTTTTTTTTGGCTTTAACAATGATTGGTTTACATTGTAGAGTTTAATTGTTGTGTGATCACTTTCAAATATTAGAGTTTAATAATCTATCAGAACATGTACACATATGTGATGGGCGATGTGTTTGAATTGAAATGCATAGATAAATATCTAACATTGGTTGTAGAGGGGCATTGTGAACTAAACATTGGTAGAAGCCTCAAGCCGAAATTGAAATATGGATACCCATTTAAACAAAGGACAAAATCCTTGTAGTCAATTATGAACAAAGTATAACAAATATTATTAAATTTCCATAGAGTATCAGTGTTGTTGAAATGAGTGGGCTCTAAGTATCTCATTTACAGATCATATTCACATAGATTCTTTCCCCTACTCCTCCTCTTATAAACCTTGTTCTCTTTCTGCAATGGCATGTCAATGTATCGGTGAGTGGATTATAGACTCAACAACTTCTCAGCATATGGAAATTGATAGGAATTTATTTTCTAGTCTTGATGATTGTACAACCCATAGTTTTTTGTCGATGACAGTTCGCCTTTAGATGTTGTAGGTCTTGATGATTGTACAACCCATAGTTTTTTGTCGATGATAGTTCGCCTTTAGATGTTGTAGGGGTAGGAACAATATATCTAACTAATGGGAAAATTAAAAATGTCTTCTATGTTCATGTAATTTCAACCAATTTAATTTCAAATTTTCAAATAACTCATTCAGGTGATGGAAAAACTGTTGAGTTTTTGCTTCACAATGTTGATACAAAGGATCCAAATAATGTAATAGCTTCAAGACATGCTAATGATTCTTCAAGGCTGTACAAATTTGATAGATTTGAACCCTCATCACCTACCACTATTTTTATTTCTCATGCTGATGACTTGAGCAAACTTTGGCACAACAGATTTAGTCATTTGAACTACCACTACTTGCAATAGCTCTCAAGGCACCAAATGGTGCATGCCCTACCCCTTGTCTCGTGCAATAATGGTGTGTGCCATGGTTATATCTTGGGTAAGCATCACAAAGATGCATTTCCATTTGGTTAATCACAATGAGCAAAAGCACCATTAGAATTGGTTCATAGTGACATAAGTGGGCCATTCCCCACTCCATATTTTTCAAGTGCATAATACATCCTCACATTCATTTATTGTCACACTCGGTGCACATGGGTTTATTTCATTAAACTAGAAACTGAAGTTTTTAATTTTTTTATTGCTCTCAAAGCATTGGTTGAGAATTAGTCTAGACATTTAGTCAAGATAATTCACACCAATAATGGCAAAGAATATGTCAAGAAAAACTTAATTGATTTTTTTTTAACACATGGCATTTAAATGCAACATATTATTCCCTACACACCATAGTAGAATGGTGTAGTTGCACATAAAAATGGCACACTTAAAGAAATGGCTAACTATATGGTTCAATCTAAAAAACAACTTCTTGGTTTTGGGCTAAAGAAATCAATTGTATTGATTATATTTTGAACCATGCTCCTTCTAAGGAAACAATGGAGGTAACTCCAAAAGAATCTTGGTCTAAAATAAATCCTGGTGTAAGTCATTTCAAATTTTTTGGATATGAAGCTTACACTCATATTCTAGATGGAAAGCATAAAGCAATGTAACCTAAAATTGAGCAATATTTATTTTTTGGCTATTCTGAAGATGTTAAAACCTATTGGTTATTGTAACTATCACTTCAAAGGTTATCTTTTGGCAAGATTTTCAATTTGAAGAATACTCATTGGCCTACTTGCCTACATCTTCTTCTTTGCCACTTTTATCTTCTTCTTCTCCGGAGCTTGTATCCATTTTGGATGATGATTCTTCTTATTTAGATGATCATGAGCATGTATTGGAGCTCCTAGATCCTCCCTCCCCTCTAGATCAATCCAATGATCTTGCAGTTCTAGCTACTGCACTTCAAAAATGGGTCTAGAAAACAAGGGAAGTGGTTGGTACTTAAATTGGCGATCCCATTGATTCTCACAAGACTCACTCTTAGTTCCTTCCAGTTGGTTAAGCTCTTAAGGCCAAGCACACCAAGATTAAAGATCCTCAAACTTATAAAGAAGCAAGAGGTATACTTAAATGTAAAGAGGCTATGAAAGAAGAAATCAACTCCTTATTGAAGAATGACACTTGGGATCTTGTACCACTTCCCAAAGGTCACACAATTTTTTGTTGCAAGTGGGTCTATTGAACTAAGTTTTCAGTAGATGGAAATGTGGAAAAATTTAAAGCCCACCTTGGTTCCAAAGGTTTTTCTCAAGTTGAAGGTATTGATTACTTAGAAACTTTTTCCCTTATTATAAAGAAGGATTCAATTCACCTTGTTCTTTCATGTGTTGCTCCTCAAGGTTGGGGAGTGTACATCAAATGGATGTCAAAAACACCTTTCTACATGGAAACTTGAATGAACAAATATACATGGAATAACCTCTATGTTTTTGTTAGGATGACTCCTCCCTTGTTTACCACCTCAAGAATTCACTTTATAGTCTCAAGCAAGCTCCCCGAGCTTGGTACGAAAATATGGACAAATTCCTTCATGGTTCTGGTTTTTCTAGGTGGCAATTTCATCCCAATGTCAGCATAAAAAATGTGAATGTCTACCTCATAATCCTTGTTCTCTATGTTGATGACATACTTATCATTAGGAGTAAACACCATCAGATCAACCATGTGAGGTCTAGTCTTATGACCCAATTTGAGATGTCTAACTCAGTCCCTCTTCATTATTTCCTTAGTCTTCAAATCCAACAATCTGAAAAGGGAAGTTAATTCCCACCCTAAGAATGGTATTAACCTTCTTCATTGGTTTCACATAGAAGATGACAAGTCCACCCTTACTCATTTTTAGTTAGTCTTGAAACTTTCTACCAAATGTTCAACTCTTGAAGGTTGATCATACTTTGTACAAATAGTTGGTAGAAATCTTATATACTTGACCCATATCCAACAAAAACTCTCATTTGTTGTTGGATTAGTATCTTGATTCATGTAGGATCTTATAAAATTCATTGGAAGTAAATAAAGCATATTGTTTGATACATACAAGGTGCTTATAAGTTTGACATTACATATACTAAATGTGGCTCTTCTTTCTTATTTGGATTGACAGATCTAGATTGGGAAAGTGATGTTGATGATCAGAAGTCTACTTCTGGTTACATTTTCAACCTTTTTTTCTGTCTTGTCACTTGGTCCAACAAAATGCAACATTCCATTGCTCTTTCTTCTACAATGGAATAGTGTTGAGGCACTGCCAATGTTAATCAAGGGGTTTTTTGGATTCAACAATTGCTCACAGAGTTTGGTTTTCCCCAAGATCAACTTACACATATTTGGTGTGATTTCTAGAGTTCCATACACATTGCATGCACTCTAGTTGAGAAACATTGCACCAAACACATTGAGGTCCATATGCATTACATATGACAACTCCTTCATGATCATGTTCTTGAATTTCAATTTTTATAGTCACAAGATCAAGTTGCAAATATTTTCACCAAGCCATCACTAAAGCCAAGTTCCTTCATCTTTTATCCTTGCTATGGGTGAAGGAAGTTTTCTTTATGAGGGAATATTGTAATTCCTCCTTCCCCTTAACTCCATGTCAATCTTATGGGGGGATTTTGGTGCAAAATTATGTGCATATTATTTAATTATATGTGCACATCTAATAAATAAATTATGCATGATAAATAACTTTGTAACTATCAATAAGCACTGGAGTTGTCAAGATAAGGTTTATCTTAGTTTAGCCATGCATTGATGGATCCCAAGTTTAAGTAAGCTTAACTTGGGGATTTTTCTTATTTTAGGCATAACTAGTTGAGTTGTGGCTTAGTGAACTAAAAACAATTGTGTAGATAGCATGTAAGCATCTACTATATAAAAAATGACCTGGGTCCACATTGCACATAGTTTATTGAAAAATAATTGAGCTTTCCCCTTTCTCCATGGATGTTACCCTTTCAAGGGTTTTACCATGTATATCCTATGTCATTTGTGAGTTTGTGATGTAACCAATAAACTTGGATTCATTCACAAGATCTAAAAACCATGCAAACACACAAGAATGGAAAATAAATCTCTTTTATTCCTTCTCCATCCTAACTATTACAATGGAAGTTCAATCCCTTATAACTACTATATGAGATTTTCAAAAGAAACTAATTTTAGGAAATTCTCGCATGACTCTAAAAATGACCAATAACTAAGAGATAACTAGAGCGACACTATTTGTCAAATCTCTTTTATGATTAAGTTCATAAACTAAGAGATAACTGATAATTAAAAATTTAAAAATTCCCGTAAAAACACTAAAAACCCAATTTGAGGCCTTATATGAAGGAATTTGGCCCTAGAAAAGTGTCAAAACGATGTTTGATCTCTAGGATTATATCAACACAACAACGAACTCTTCGAGAGGCAAATACTTACAAAATTTCAGCCCAAACAGATAAACGAGTCAAAAGTTATGACCCTAGGAAAATCCTTGCATCATTCTCCTCTGGTTGAAAGGAATGCAACTTGTGCAAGTTACTGTCTTCAAACTGTTGCCACTTACTGGGATCTAGGTTCAACAAGGCCCCCTCTGTAATCCATGTACTCTCTGCTAGTGCTATGCCTTCCCATTGGACCAGATATCGGTTGTATTAGCCTTGCTGAGTATGAAGGGTCTTCTTATCTAAAATATGCACAATATTTTATTTTTTCTTGCTCAAAATGGCATGTTGACAATCCACCTTTGCCTCACTATCATCACCTAGATCGTCCCCATGGAAGATATAAAATTCAGAAACGTTAAACACAGAGGATATATCGAGATCAGCTGGTAAATCGACCTTATAAGCATTGTCGTTGATTTTCTTGAGAATCTGACAATGACCAATTTTCTTATACTTCAATTTGTGGCAGGTTCCTCTAGGAAACCATTCTTTCCGTAAATAAACCATCACCAAATCACCTTTATTGAATACCTGGTATCGTCGACGAGCATATTTTATAATTTTGTTCTATTCATTATTGGCCTGTAATATTTGTCTCACCTATTGTTGCAACTGTGGAATGTGTTTTGCAAATGCTTCCCCATCATCACTAATCCTATCCCAAGTGGTAGCTGCAAAAAATCTAGGACACCCATAAGATTTCTACCGTAAAAAACCTGAAATGAATATTTACCTGTAGCTCTATTCACTAAACTATTGTAGGCAAATTCTTCTTGAGGTAAAGCCAAATCCCACTGCTTGGGCTTCTCTCCAACAATGCTCCGTAATAGGTTTCCTAAACTCCAATTTACTACCTCGGCTTTCCCATCTGTTTTGGGGGTGATAGGAACTGTTGAACTGTAATTTAGTCCCCATTTTCTTCCATAAAGTCCTCAAAAAATGAACCAAGAATCAAGTATCTCTATCAGAGGTAATAGTTTTTGGAACCCCATGCAATCTAACAAATTTTGAAAAAAACAATTCCGCCAGCCTTGATGCATCACTAGTTTTCTTGCAAGCAATGAAATGAGCCATTTTAGAGAACCTATCAACAACCACAAAAATATAGTCATTACCTTGTTGTGTGTTTGGGAGCCCCAACACAAAATCCATACTTATATATGTCCATGGGCACTGATAATGGAATATATAACCATGTTTTCTGTGAGTTTCCTTTATCCATTTGGAAAATCCTACATTGTGCCACATACCTGGTTATATCATTTTTCATCTTCGGCTAGTAATACTTATCTTCGATTAAGGCTAGCGTCTTATCTTTTCCAAAATATCCTTCCAAACCACTACTATGAAGGTCTTTGATAATATTTTCCCTCATTGAACCAATTGGAATGCATAGTTGTTTTCCTTTGAATAGGTAGCCATCCTGCATAAAATATTCACCCTGATTAAGATCCACGTTCCCAACAACTAGATTTTTCAACTGTTCCACCATCTCATGAAAATCATTATTAGACACATAGAGATCCTTTAATGCAACAAACCCAATTACTTGATTTTCCATGGTTTTCAAAAGAACAGTGTGCCCACTCAAAGCATCTGCAACTTGATTCTGCCATCCTGATTTGTGCTTCAGAACGAAGGTGCAACCTTGTAAGAAAGAGATCCATTTTGCATGTCTACCGTTCAATTTCTTTTGGGTGTTTACATATTTTAATGCAATGTGATATGTAAATAACACAAACTCTTTCAACACTAAATAATGCCTCGAATGTCACAATGCTTGCACAATTGCATAAAATTCTACATCATATGTGGAGTAGTTCTTTCTTATCTCATTCAATTTTTCATGAAATAATGCAATTGGTCTACTTGCTTGGCTAAGTACAACTCCAATGCCTGCATGTGAAGCATCATAGTCTACCTCAAACAATTTATCAAAATACGGTAAGGCTAATATGGGTGCCTCAATTACCTTCTTCTTTAGAAACTTAAAAAATTCCTCAAATTCATTGGTCCACATGAATGTCTTTCCTTTGGTGCAATCTATTATGGGTGCTACAATACTGCTAAAATTTTGAATTAATTTTTGGTAGAAGGTAGCCAACCCATGAAAATTTCCTACCTTTGTTATGCTCCTAGGACTAGGACACTCCCAAATTTCTTTGACCTTCTCTGAATCCATCTTGACTCCTTCTGTCAAGATGACAAAACCTAGAAATACCAAACTTTCTTGCAGGAACCTACATTTCTTTAGGTTTTCATAAAGTTGATGTTTTCTCAATGCATCGAATATAATTTTAAATGTTGCAACTGATATTCTTTGTTGTTACTGAAAACTAGGATGTCATCAAAATAAACGACAACAAACTTACCAATATAAGGTCGAAGCACAATATTCATCAACCACATGAAAGTACTAGGTGCATTGGACAACCTGAATGGAATCACCATCCATTCATATAGTCTATCCATGGTCTTGAAGGTAGTTTTCCATTCATCCCCTTCGCGAATCCAGATCTAGTGGTATCCACTTTGTAAATCAATCTTACTAAAATATTTAGCTTCGACTAGCACATCCATCATGTGGTCCAAGCGTGGTATAGGAAATTGATATTTGATGGTAAATTTATTGATTGCTCTGCTATCTGTGCACATCCTCTATGCATTATCCTTTTTGGGAGTCAACAATGCCGATACAACACATGGATTCATGCTTTCTCTTACCAAACTTTTCTTTATAAGTTCTACCGTCACTTACAGCCGGGTTGATCTTTGCATGTTGTGTAGGACTCATCCTATAGAATGCGATGTAAGTTTTAAACCTACTTGGTAAAGCAATGCATATAGATTCTTAAGAAAAACAAAATTTAATCAATGGCTCATTTACATAGTGCAGTTATACGAAACCCTCACCCGAGGAAAACCTTTCTTATATTCCTTATATCAAATTTCACCGCAATTCACCCATACAATATATACAATGTTTTAGGTATTCCATAGATACCAAAATCCTAATCCCTAAAACGAGGATTATTTTTAGTAAGCTAAAAATAGCAAAATCACGCTAAAAAATAGATTCATGCAGCCGCACACACACATGAAAGGAATATAACACATACCCAACATTCTCCCACTTGTTGTTTTTCTTTGCATCCGGGGGTCTAATATTATATATCCAACAATCTAGGGCAACAATGCCCATTGTTACTCTACACCGAGGATAACTTTTACGTGCTTATGGGCTTTGTCGATGAATGCGCAACATTCTTCAAAGTGTCAACCTTTTTCCGGCTAACACTTTATTTTCCTCAACCTTGTCTCTCACAAGGTGATGCTAAACATCAATATCTTTTGTCTTCAAATGATAAGGCACGGGTTCTAACTGCGGGAAGATTTCACTCGGTGTCTGTTTAATCTCCTTGCTTGTTGTACCAGCCCAATGCACGAACACAATCTTTGTAACCATCTTTGCATCCTTGCTTGCATGGTGACGCCATGCGTAACTTACGTAGTTGAGAGTGACACTACAACTTGTCTTTTGCGGGTCAACTGATTGCTCCTCCGAATGGGTTAAACACATACCCACTTGTAGTCTTCTACGATCCATATCTCCAACACAATATTCATCCACAAAGCCATTTATGTACAACACTCTATCCAATCCCGATATTCCTTGGTAGCACAATCCATGATTGGTGGTGCCGCGCCAAATGCGGGCCATATTTACTCTTGTCCAATGATCCTTCCCTAGATTTGACATATAACTACTCCAAAACTCCCATTGTATGTGTAATGTTTGGTCTAGTATGGACCATTGCATACATTAAAGCGCCAGCCTGCTGGCATATGGGACATGGGACATGTCACTCTTCTTCTTCTGTGTCTTGGGACAGCGTCTATGAGATAACTTTACACCTATGGGAATGTGAACCTTGATCGGTTTACATTCATACATATTAAAACTCTATGGTATCAGCATATTTTCTCACGATTCAACCAGAGTTTCACGTTTGCATGATCTCTTTAATCTCCATTTCCATAGTAGTTTGGCGGCAGGGATCCTTCATGTCAAATTTGGACTGATGGCTCGCGATTTCACCCTCCTTGATAACATCCATGTTGTTCCTACCAACAACAACGCATGTCAACATACAACACTACATAAATGAAGTGATTACCGGCACCTTGGAATATGCATAGTGATCAATACATGCCTGATCCCAATCCAGGATGGCATGTGGAATTTTGGTACCCGCATCCTGGAGTGATTTCTTTAGACCATATAGTGACTTCTTTGAAACTACGGACCAGATCTTTCTTCCTTCTACGTCATACATTTATTTCATGTAGATTTCTTCTTCGGATCCCCATGTAGGAATGTTCTTCGCATCCATCTGTTCCACTTCAAGATCAAGCGATAGCGATAGATAAAAGGAATCTAATAGAAGTTAACTTAGCAATAGGAGAACAAATATACCAAAGTCATTCCCTCTACCTAGGAATAACCTTTGCTGCACCAACCCAGAGCTTTGTATTTCTCCACTTTACCTTGTGCATTAAACTTCTTCTTGAACAACCATTTGCTACCAAGCGATTTTTAATTCTGGCGGCAACTCAACTATATCCCATGCCTCATTCTTATCAAGGCATCCATTTCTTCAACCATGGCCTTCTTCCATGGTTACTATCCTCAAATTCAGCTGCTTCCGCAGCGGATTCACGGGATCATCATCCGATATTAAACAGTGGAGGCCAATAGATTGGATCTCCAGCTTCTACCGTTGCCTTCTATCTCTTGATCTCTCAATATTGGGGTATGAGGGTTCTTCTTCTTCTTCTTCCTCTTCTTGGGATGATTCAGATTTTGCATCATCAAGCTGAAGCTCTATTTTCTCGGGTTTGTCTTGCATTGGTAGGAATTCTGTTTGGACATCTTTTACCTCTCTGAAAACAACATCTCGATTGTAAGCAATTTTCTTGCGGGTTCCAAGCTTATAACTTTTCACACCATCTTTATAGCAATAAAGATACACTTTTCAACCTTTGTATCCAACTTACTTCTATTTTCCTTTGGAACATGTACATAAGCATCACAACCAAACACTCTAAGATGTTTGGGGGTTTCTTTCGGACCATTACCTCGTAGGTTTTCATCCAATGTTGATGAATGTGTTTGATTGACTAGGTAACATGTTGTTCCCAGCGCCTCGTCCCATAATTCTTGTCCTAACCGGACACCACTGAGCATACTCCATGCTTTTTCCATCAGGGTCTTGTTCATCCTTTCTACAACTCCATTATTCTGTTAGAAGTGTATGGAGTAGTCTTATGCTGTACTATACCACACTTCTTACAATTCTTGAGATTCAATTTTGTAGAATTCTCCACCATTATCATTCTCTGTACCTTTATTTTCTTCTCTGTAATGATTTTCTACCCAGGCCTTAAACTCTTTAAATTTATCAATACAACCCGTTTCTTTCTAAGAAAATAAATCCATGTGTTCCTTGAAAAATCATCATGAATGAAACATAATACCTGCCGCAGTTTACCTAGGGATGGAGCGAGAAGCAGTCCAAACACATCACTATGTATCAACTCTAAGATCCCCTTTGCTCTTGTAGCACCCAGTTAAGAATCTTGCACCGTTCACGTTTACCATATATGCAATGCCAATCAAAATCCGCATAGTGAAATTAGACATACCTTCAACTTTACCTTTACTGTGTAGTGTTCACGGGCCCTTTTCTCCAATATGCGGTTTTTGATGCCTGGCATGGTCTTCTTTTAGGACAATATTGGTCTTGTCTCCTTCGTTGTCTGCTTTCGAGGGGACAACATAAGCCCCGTTACACCATTAAGGTATAGTGCTTCCCCAACAACTTATGCGAGGAGTTGCACGAACTCCCTCATCAGCTTCATTGCTCCTTGCCATCTTGCAGAGTGCCACCGATACAATATCCACTCTGCATCTTCCCATAGCTACGGATATTAAGCTCTGGCTGGATTTTTGGAATGTGAAGAATTCCAGGGAGATTTCTAATCCTTTCGTCTTTTAGAAGAAACTTAACTCTTCCGCGATACCAAGATTTTCTTTGTCGAGTCATCTCCTAGAATACATCACCACCATCATATTTTTTCATATTGAGAGAACCACTCCATGTGAGGAATCATGGTATAATTTTTTGAATTGATCGACCATACATCCCGCGGTTTGCATGTGTATTTTTAGATGCTAGGTAAACATCACACCTCCTTGATTGGAGTTTTTCACCTCTGTGGAAGAGTTACTATAAGATCCCTTTGGTTTTCAACCTTCTTAGACTGCAATCTTTCTTATAATGCCTAGTTTTACCACACTTCAACATTTCCTCAAGATTTTCACGGAGACTTAGATCTACATGTATATTTACATATCCCCCCATGAAGACTTACCAACATTCTTGTCTTGAGTACGACCTATTACAAATAAATCAATTGTTCTCTAACCATCCATGATTTTAAGCCTCATCTCTTCAGATAACAAGGATGGGCGCATCCTCATGCGCCAATGTAGATTGAGTGAATTTACTACCCTATTGCTACAACGGATTGTCCAAAGTCACGTAAAGAACATAATAAAGTAATGCCTTATCTTCCTCTGTCGTAATATTAATAGGAACAGAGTTGACTTACGGTATTAAATGCATTTAGATGTTACGTCCACGGAATCTCCATAACAGAGACAAGTTGACTTACCAGAGTATTAAATGCATTTAGATGTTCTGTCACAGAATCTCCATCTTCCATCCTAAGATGATACAACTTCTTTCGAAGAAACAACTTGTTTACCAGGGACTTTGATTGATACAGATTCCCCAACTTATCCCATAGTTCCTTGGTTCTAGATTCTCCTGAGACATTCAACAACAATGAATCTGCCAGGCAGAGTCGAATAATACTCCTTGCTCTCCTGTCCAAATTCTCCCAATCTTCCTTCGACATACCAGTAGGTGGTGTACTAGTAGTTTGTGCACTAGTAGGTTGTGTACCAGTCGTCTGTGTGACAGTAGGATGCGTACTAGTTGGCTGTGTACCAGGATCCACAACGATCCATTGTTATTTGTCTACAAGAAGGTCCTCCATCTTCAACTTCCATAGCTCAAAGTTTTTACCATTGAACTTCTCTATCTTGATTCTAGAAGAACTCACCATTCTTCTTTCTGCACTCAAATCACCACTGCAAAAGATCCCACTAAACCCAGGTTTATCACAGACCCAAGATAAAATTGATCTATCAAAACCGAGCCAAACCCTCAACAACAAAGGCATCCCTTTGAAGCCAAAAACGAGCTCTGATACCACATGTAAGTTTTAAACCTGTGAAGTAAAGAAATGCATATAGAGTTTTAAGCAAACCATAATTTAATCAATGGCTCATTCACATAGTACACAGAGATTTGTACTGGAAACCCTCAACCGGGAAAACCTTTCTTATATTCATTATATCGAATTTCACCATTCACTATACAATATATACAATGTTTTTATGTATTCCGTAGATACCAAAACCCTAATCCCTAAAACCGAGATTATTTTTAGTAAACCGCTAAAAATAGCAAAATCCGCTAAAAATAGATTTAGATGCGCCCACACACACACATGCAAAGAATATAACACATACCCAACATAGATTCATGCTTTCTCTTACCAAACTTTTCTTTATAAGTTCTGTCACTTGTCGGTTGATCTCTGCATGTTGTGTAGGACTCATCCTATAGGCTGCCTGATTCGGTAAAGATGATCCCAGTATTAGATCAATGTGATGTTGAATATCCCTCTTTGGTGAAATACCATCAAGTAGTTCATTACGAATAACATCAACATATTCTTCTAGTAACTTGGTCACTTTAGTAGTAATTGGTACTGTTAGTCCCTAAAGTTGCACTTGACTGTGAGAGGGAAAGCTAGGGCATCACCAAGTTATTATAATGGTATTTTGTAAAGGTTTTGAATAAGATTTTAGGGTTGGTTGAAAGCCGATTCGAAGATACAAAAGGATATAAGGCTCAATGTATAAAGACAAATAAATATTTCATTGGCTTAGTAAATGACATACAACTTGATAAATTAGATGGCATAAAATAAATGAAGAAAATAATATATATGAGTTTTCAGTCTGTCCACTCACACATATAATTCTCATTCCCAAATATCATTAATAAATAAGAACATGGTACTTGAAAATAAAATCTTAGTTATGAAAAATTTAAACAACAAAATCTTCACTGTATTACTCACAACAAAGATATCATATGCTTACTGTTGGCCCTTGGTTAAGGAAGCAAGCGAATATTAAGGGAGAAAAGGCAAAATGTGAACTGCACAAAAGGCACAATGACTGAGATCAGGCCGAAGTGGGCCAAAAGAGAAGAAAAGACAGAGCGAAGTAAGAGAAAGCAAGCCGTTGGATGAGGAGATCGAGGATGATAGATCAACAAGGAAGAGGGATCATAGACAACTCAACAAGAAGAAGAATATGCCAATAGATGCTTTAGAGCACCACGTGTGAAGGAAGGAAAGATAGGCTGGAGAAGCCTTGAAAACGCGGGTCAAGTTGACCTAGGGTTTTAGACACCTAGGGTTTTGGTATCTAGGGTTTTGACACTTAGGTTTTAACCTAAGTGTGTCCGAGAGCTATTGTAATGTATAAATTAAGGTCTAAAGGACCTGGGATGGGTTGGTACTAGGTTGGTTGAGGATTCATTGTTATTGTATGATTGAGTGAGTACTACTGTGTGAGAGAGAAGTGCTGTGTGTGAGAGCCTTCTGTATTGTAAGATCTTTAGCTGGGTGCGAAGGTCAACTTTGCAGTTGGGTGCGCAGGGAGGGGAGAGAAAAAGAGAGAATAAGAGAATATCTGCTAGTCAAGAGCGCAGATAAGAACTGTATTCTCCCATCTTAATATATCATAAAGCACAGTAATGTGGAAGTAGCCCTAGGGAGAGGGTGAACCACGTATATCTTGTGTTATGTGTGTTTGATGCCGTGTTCTCTTGTCATTGGATATGCTTCTATTGTGATATTGTGTTAGATCTGAAATATAACTTGCACAATAGGTTTAAGGAAGTTAAAGAATAACTAGGTGACTGTGTGTTGTTGCTATGAATCCACTCTGCATTTCCTCTGGTTGTAGACACTTGTGTCCTGCAACCCCCTATAGCTACTTTGGGTGATACTGCATCTGCTTCGCAGGTGTTGCCGAAAGGGCTAGTAGTTAGGGATTGTTGGTGTGCTGTTAGAGATGAACCTTGGGTCTGCCCCTGTGCCAACAAATGGTTCCGTTGTCAGGACCAAGATCTTCTTGAGGGAATGTCAAGGTGGTTTCCATCCAAGATAGATATTCAGAAGTGGAAACAATATCAAGAAAAGGACTTCGTTGAAGCTCAAAATAAGAACCCTAATCTTAGCACATAGGATTGGTTGGGAAGGTATATCTTTACTGATATACACAAGATTTTCTTTGGAGGAATTCACCAGGAGCTAGACGAGTGGCTAGCCAGATTAGCAGATGCCCAGTTTGAGATCAGAATTAGACCACCTGTGGTTTGGACGTCGATGATGGTCAAGAAGGTCAAGAGAGTTGACAATGCCATGTCAAGAGAAGCAGATCACTGGTTTGATAGCACCATTGGAGGGTACATCACCGAGTTTGATGTTGAAAGAGTAGAGTCATATAGCCAAGCTGAGAGATATTTATTCAAGGGACCTAGAGGAAAATTTTTACACTTTTTTAAGTTGAAGATCAAGATGCTATTGCATGAGAAGAACATCTTGAAGATACAGTAATCAGTCAGATCAAAAGAGCTAATGTTCAAAAATTCAGACAACGACAATGACACAAAGGTTGGACATATGCGTAGTGGGAGAGTGTTCAGAGAAGCTCATCTCGTGAACCTGTTTAAGCAGAACTATGGAGACAAAGGGTTCTATAGTGGAGAAGAGGCATATCCGACAGATGAAGAGCATTCAGAATCTGCTAGGACAGAGGAACCTCGCCAAGAAGAGCCAAAAAATTCAAGAACTGCGTCGACTGTTGAAGTAAGTACTATTATTCCTCCTGTTGCTTCAACAACGTTAAGTAACTAGAGTAACCTAAGTCATCAGAACGCTCAAAGAACTGTCACTAGAAGCCCACCACATACTCAGTCAAGAAACCTAGGAAGATCTATGGTAGATGAGATGAGGTTACCCACCTTTAGAGGAGATGGATCTGAAGATCCTGATCAACACTGGTTCCTATGTGAATCTATGTGGAGTATTAAGAATATCACCGACAAAGCTGTCAAACGAGCTCAGTTCAACATTACCCTAAGACATCGCGCACTGAGCTGGTACATGAAATTTGTCCAAGAAGCTACACCTAAACCACTGAATTCCATTAAGACTGTGCTAACTGCCGAATTTCAAAAACCTAAATCAGAGTCGCAGTGCATTACATAACTAAAAGAAATCAAGCAGAGAACAATTGAACCTGTGTGGGAGTTTGATTAGAGATTTAAGACCTTGACAGGCCATTTGAGTTTTCAGATCCTAGATGAGAAGAACAAGGAATGGTTCATTGCTGCCCTCTTGCCACATATCAGAGTTCCTCTGATGCAAAAAAATATTGCTTCGCAGGCTGAGGCACTGGAGATCGCGATGAAATTAGAATCAGCCCCTATGGGAGAATCCATCTTAGGTATGAGTGTTGTGGTGGGAAATCCCCCTATAGACTAGAAATAGGGTTATATTATGCATGCAGATATGACCAAAAGAAACCTACTTTCTACCTTCGTCCCCAGACCTAATCCCCATTTATTTTCAGCAAATACATGGTTAGACCAACAAACCTTGTTACGGATGTTCGATGTCGGTCCTTCTTCACGCTTGATAGCTTGCTAGTAGCTCTCCTCCCAAGGTTGACTTGCATACAAAACAAGAAACAAACTACACATGCATTTTACGTACAGACTAATGGGTTAGAGATTCAAACATATATTTACTAAACTATGAAGAACTCATATAGTGGGACGGGAAAAGCATTTCTTTATTATTAACTTTAATGAATCAACTTACAATGTCGAGACCGGCCATCGCTCTACGAATCCTGATCCTGGGCTCCTCTTCAAATGTCCTCCAACTTCTTTGCTTTGTATCTCTCTTTGCACAAGGATGGCTAAAGGGTTGGGACAA
>SNQJ01S0065190.1:68741-79643 GCA_010110895.2 Picea sitchensis | reverse complement strand
TATTCACCAACGTTCCGAACAAGTGAGCCCAAGGACTAGAAATCGGGAGGTGCCATTTGCAAAATAATAATTGTCTCACCAAGACGGGCATACCCATGCTCGGGATGAAATAAAATCATGGCTACCAATCAAATACACTGTAGACCCATGTCATATAACTATATAAAGTGTAGTCGCGAGCAATACACAACAGATCTACATCTCGAAATAAAAAATATATACATGTATAGTATCCATCTTCTAGGAGCTGATAAAGCCTGATGGCAGGAGATGAGGTCTTCAGAGCTCGAGCAACAATTTAAAAATTTTCAAACTCGGGTAGGAGTATAATATGAGTGTACGAATTCACTACCCAGAGGTTTTCGACAACTCTTCGGTCATGGAATATAAAATCTTGATGATCAGACTGAAGGCTTCAATGATCTCGAACAAAGACTTGATTGGAATTTTGAGATGGTCGGGCACGAGGGCAAGAGACAAACTGCAGAGGGGCCGAATCAGGATTAGAAAAACTTCCCTTTGATAATAGCACGAAAAAAGATGAGACTCAGGCAACATGGCATCAACATAAGTTTACGAGGTAGGAGACAACATAAACTCTCCATATGTTTGGAAAAATAACCAAAGGGAGGAGGACACAACTCAATGTAGAGGGAACAACTTCCTAAGGTCATATTAAATCCCAGGGTTTTATGAACAAATGGAAATATGTTCTTTATCCAAGGGCGACTCATTGTGCTGCCAATACAAAGAAAATACTTTTCCCTTCCACTTTTTGTGGTATATTTGATTTTTTTGTCTTTTTCAATAATTTTGAAAAAAGAATAAAATAATGATACGTTACAAAGGAGGGGTGAGTGTCGCAAACATACGAGTTCAAGGCATAAGGACAAGACTCATGTTCAAAGAAAGGACACTCGGGAAAAATCCCTCCTGGGGCCAAAGGTGTCAAGACGTAGAGGCGAAGTGCCGCAGGGCTTGCGTGTAAGGCATGCTTGAGATGGTTCAGTTGAGAGCAACATAGAGCCGACATTAGGCCAAAGACGCAGGCATGCAAATGCGATTAATAAAACACACAATGGTAACGTCATTCGATGTAAGTTTTATGATCCCAAAGAAGGTAAGCTCGACTGTTTTTCATATTTAGAGAGTCTGAAAAAACGTAAAAGGGGACTCCAATGGGGTACCTTTTTTGGAGGTAGTCTAATCGGTTTGAAAAATGGGATAAACTAGCACCGAAAAGATGTCTATTCAAAACCATTTTAACGAGTGTGATAAAGACAAGATCACTCGACAATTGTTTCATTTGTAAGGAGTCTGAAAAAAGCTTAACTATGGACTCCATTAGAAATGTTCTTCTGGACCATTTTTACGAGTGTGAAAGAATAAGGTCACTCGACGATCTTTTCAATTTTAGGGAGTCTGAAAAGAGCTTAAATATGGACTCTATGGGGGTTCCTTTTTCGTAAATTTAGTCCCTCGGGCTCGAAAAAGGGTTAAAATTATACCTAAGAATACTCTTCTAGGGATCCGAAGCCTCTAGAGTATACCTTTGTTCGTACAGTTGACCGTCCTGACCGAAAAATGGGTAAACTACCGTTGGATAGATGTGACTTCAAATTTTAGTTTAACGAGCGTGAAAGGCCACAAGATCGCTCGACAATCTTTTCATGTTTAGAGGGTCTGAAAAGGGCTTAAAAGAAGACCTGTTATGTTTTTGGAGTCCTGAGGGTGAGGTCAAGAGTGATGAAGAGTCATGCAAATGAGGCTCAAACGTGTAATCAGGAAAAACTGGAAGGACTCCCGAGCCTACAGTCATTAGTGATAGCATGAACACCATAATGCAACCAGGATCTACCTAGAGCATCCATGTTCAGGTAAGCTCTACCACCAAATCACGACACTTCTAAAGCAACAATGATGGTTTCGTTTTGCAACCTGGTGGGATCGATCCTATGGAAAAGGGATAAAGACAACGAGATACAAAAGTAGGGGTGGAAACCTAACTTACATGCTCAAGTTGACCATATGATATTTTTACCCATGGACCGTCAAAAGTGACCCCAAAATCCCAAAAAATGTCCTGATACCTGAACGTAACTTTCCATAGAAACTCTTGAATCACTCTAAATGGTTTTCAATTTAGAGAAAATGATAAGGGGGGTCAAAAAAGTGACAAAAAAGGGTAAAAAATTCTATAAATAGAAGTTGGTAGCTCATTACTACCATTGCTGATTTGGAAATTGACTCTGGAGCAAAAAAATCTTTTTGGTAAAAGTGGTGATTCCGGGAGCTACAGTGGACAAAACGACCATCCGTCTGGACCAAGTAAGTATAAACTACCTCCTTTTGCCTTTTAATACTTTATATATGCATTTAATTTGGTTTTTTAGGGGGACTCACTCTGCCCGTTGTCAGAGCGCGTGTAGACGTGATTGTCATCACAACAGCTCGTGTGGACCCTCCAATGAATGCAAAAAATTTCAAAAGCAAGGCCTAACCCTCTAAATTTTTTCCCATGTGCATGATGTATGTGCACTGGAGAGAACGAGAGTATGAAGATATTAGCGCACTAGTTGGGGAAGACCCTAACATTGTGGCGACGTTAATGCAATGTGGCTTGCTCAAGTTTTTTTTGTGTCCTTTAATGAGAGCACAACCTAGGCTACTGAATTCCTTGGTTGAATATTGGCACCCTGACGCAGAAAATTTTATGTTAGAGGGGCAGTCGCTGGTGCCCACTACATAAGATATATACTTTTTGACTGGCCTCTCCAGGAGAGGTGAACCAGTCAATTTCCGAACATTTCCTTCTGGGACTCACAATATATCGAAATTGTGAGGTGGGTACAGATCGATCAAGCTCGCAGGTGCCAATAAGCAGTATCACCGATTTATCACTGCAGGCGATCATGTTACTTATTGGGCGGATGACTGGTTCTACAACTCTACATCAGGCGTCCCATGCACAGATGAACTGTGTAGTACAGTGCTTAAATGCACAAATATTTGACTGGAGCACCACATTATTAGATTGTATGAAGAGGCAGCTGATAGATTGTTGGTTGCGGATGTAGAGGAACTTCGGGTTCAGGATGATTTTATGCTCTTTCTTCTTTGAAAGAGTTCCTAGTTTCAGTTCTCAAGTGGTGGTACGAGGACATCAGGTCTCTTTTTCTGCGGTTTGCAGATGGGTAGCGTTGCTGCCATGACAGGGTGGTGGAAGGAACAATGAGTCCTTCAATGATTACTTTTTTGCTTGGTTGTCGCGACAAATCCTAGTCATAGAGGATTATCCCTATGCTGGGATTGATTTCTCGAGAGATTCCGAGATCCCTGTACCTCCAGGCAAGGAGCGAGGCGAGATGGGTAAGTTTGCATCGTTTTTCCTTTTTTGTGAAACATATATAATTTTTATGTTGTTTTTATATATATCATTTTTTTTTATACCAGAGTATTTGAAAAATATGTGTTTATTATGTGCAGATGTGGGACCAGTGCGATCTGGATATTATGGGAGGAACATGCACCATCTTCGGCCAGGGGCCACACCTGCCTCCGTAGGGGGACCAACAAAATCAGGAGAGCTTCTAGCCGGCGAGGCTGAGAGAGTTTTGAGACGAGTTGAGCGAAATTTTACCTCGCTCACTCGCACCATACCCATGGCAGAGATTGAGGATTTGCCACCATCTATGCAACCTCATGTAGTGGGGGCACCACAGACGTGGGTTCGAATGTTCCGACGTTTGACAAACGTTGTTGATTATTACAACAGGGCCCACAGGTCTTGACCTTAGTTAGTCTAGACTTTTCACATGCCGATAGATCTACTTGTATACATGTTTTGAGGGCCTAAGCCCCATGAATCGTTACTGGTCATATTTTTTGAGGCGTTTGCATCCACTTATGTACTCTAATGATTATGATATTATATATGGATTTTTATGTCTTTTTGTGTCTTATGGATCATATTTTCCTTTAAAATGTATTTACATGTTTATGTGTATGTCTTTTTATATGTGTGCGAGATGCCAGTCTAAAATTTGATTAGCTAGAGTATCTGTAACTTGGTTTAATCTCCTAGGAACATGAAAATATGTAATATAATCAAAGATTCGTTCTAAGAGACGTACCTAAGGAATCGTCAGTGTAAAGTCGGATCATGAACATGGTAGACTCTATTTAACTGAGACACAACCAACTGAGCGTGTAAATAGACCAGGAGATGAGAGATACCAAATGACAGGGCGTCACGAAGCAACTCAATAACTGCATTGTATTCGATGACATTGTTTGTGGTGTCGCCCAAACATATACCTCCTGAAGATAATAACTGGCCTTGAGGTGTAAAAATTACCCAAGCTGCAGAGGCAAGCCTCCGAGTGTGCCAGCTAGCACTGTCTGCGTATCCAATGAACACCTTTGATTCACTTGACATATGCCACAGTGACAAAATATAACATAAAAAATGACACATCCATAATACTAAAAGAAACCATAAAGTAATAGTACAAAGACTATACATATGTTACAAAAGTTACCCAAGGTGACCTACCTATGAGTAATACTTCTTGAGGTAGAGCCCATTTCTAGGCTCCGCTAAAGCATTTTCCTCAAAGTCAACCAGACGATAAGCGCCCTTTTTTAGAACTTATTTTATGATGAAAGGTCCGAACCATATGGGTTTGAATTTGCCTGCCCCAAGGGGGTCCTTATCTTGGTCATAGACCAGGACAAGGTCGCCTTCAGAGAAAATCCGAGGATGAATGGACTGATCATACTGACACTTGAATTTTTGTTTGTGAGCCTCATTGGCCACGGCCGCATCACGATGCTGCTCATTGAGCTGCTCAAGGTATAATAACCATTCTTCAAGTGGAGAAGTGTCTGGCAGTAACTGTACTGCCAATTTTAGGGACGAGATCTGACATTCTATAGGCAAGACTGCTTCTAGCCCGTAAACGAGTTGAAAATGTGAGAAACTGGTTGCAGTCTTAACATACGTTCGGTAAGCCCATAATGCCAAGTATAACATCAAATTGCAATTTGACTTGGCCGAGTTGATCGTTCACTGTAGGATGGTCTTAAGAGATTTATTTACAGCTTCCACCTGACCGTTTTCTTGGGGGTAGTGGGGTGATGAATGTTTTTTCCGCAACCCAAGCTTTGATGTTAATTTGGTCATCATTTGGTTCTGAAAGTGACTGCCATGGTCAGTGACAATCTCTCTTAGGATGCCGAACCTTGTGATTATCTGGTTGAACAAAAAGAGAGCTGCAGTCTTTCCGTCATATTTAAACGTTGGCATAGCTTCGACCCACTTCGTAATGTAGTCTATGGCTACAATGATATAATGGTGCCCCCTGGATGAAGGAGGGTTGCAAGTAGTGTAATCAATCCCCCACTTGGTGAAGGGACCAACTGTGATGACATAAAACATGGGAGCGGGATGTGCCCTCATCTTCTGAGAGAAGATCTGACAAGGGTGGCACTTCTTGACCGATTCGATACAATCTTTGATTAGTGTCGGCCATAAGTAACCGGATCGTAAAATATTTTGGGCTATTTCCAACCCAGACAAATGACTACCACATGCTCCGGTATGACAATCGTGAAGAACAAGTTCTGCTTCTTCATGAGTGAAGTATCAGCGAAGAACGCAATATACACCTCGACGATAGAGAGTGTCCTCAAGGATGAGATAATTCTTGGACTGATGACGTATACGACGAAGTTCATCATGAGAAGCAGAGGCGGGGCACTTGAAAGTATAGAGATAGACTAGAATATATCCGTACTAGGGGTCCGAAGATGCTATAAAAAACATATCTCCTCGAATATGTGATTTTTCAGGCACAACATCACCTGACTCGATCGAAAGTTTCGAAATAAGTTCTGTGAAGACCAATGACTTTTTGGATTTTGCCGAAACGAAATCTAAGTCGAATTCCTGGAGGATGACTATCCATCTACTGATCTTTCAGCCTATTACTCATCGTGTCAACACGTATTGAAACAGATTCACAATGACAATGACAGTGGTATTGCGAAACAAAACATAATGACGAAACCGTTGAACATCATGGAATGTTGCCAACGCAAGTTTTTCGATATGAGAATAATTGAGTTTCGGTCTGATGAGGCCTCAGATAAGGTAATAGATCACATATTCTGAGAGCAAATCATCTTTCTGAACTAAGACCATGCCGATGGTTGACTCTGCTGTAGCCAACTATAACAAGAAATATTTGTTATAGTTGGGTGGCCGAAGCAGAAGGGAAGTTGTGAGAGCATGTTTCAATGCTTCGAAGGAGCGTTGAGCGGCATCGTCCCAATGAAAATGAACGTCTTTCTTCATTAAGCACATAAATCCCTTTGTGATCTCGGCATAGTTGGCGATGAAATGCCTTATAAAATTCGCCTTCCCTTGTAGACTCTGAAGTTGAAGGATTGTGCGTGGGGGAGGCAAATAAACTATTGCCTCAACCTTGAGAGGATCGACTATGATCCCTGTTGTTGACACTATGAAACCTAACAAACGTCCTGATGTTACGCAAAAGCTGCACTTGTTTGGATTCAAGCGAATCCGGAAGTAGCGACATCGCTCAAAGATAATTCGGAGGTGTGTGGGATGATCCGTTCTCTTGTGAGATCGAGATGCTAAATCATCTAAATAGGCCTCGACTATATGCTTGAGATCATGGAAAGAAAAAGACATGGCCCGCTGGAAGGTAGCTCCAACATTTTTGAGACCAAAAGGCATCTTACGATAGGAAAATGTACCCCATGGACAAATGAATGCAGTTTTGTGTTGGTCTTCGGGTTTGATTTGTATCTGATTATATCCCGAAAAACCATCCATGAAATAAAAGGCCTCGCAACCTGCACATTCATCAATTATCTGGTCAATGAATGGTGTGGGAAAATTATCTTTTGGATATGCCTTATTCAAATAACGGAAATCCGTACATACGCGAATCGTGCCCTGTTTCTTATTGACCGACACAGGATTTGACACCCATTGGGTCAAATGGATAGGATAGATAAAACCGACTTTTAGCAGTTTCTTGACTTCAACCTTAATTGTTGTTGCTTTCCTGGGATTAACTGGACGAAGCTTCTGCCGAACTAGTTTGGCATCCAGATAAGTTGTGATTTCATGTTCGACTATTTTTAGATCAATGCCTGGCATTTCCTCATAAGACCAAGCAAAAACGTCGCGAAATTATTTAAATAAGTATATGTAGATTTGAATATCTTCGGGAGAACAATCAGCTCCAACGAAAACATTCTCCATGACATCAGGGGTTCTGGAGATATTAATCGGTATGGTTTCAACAATAGTTGCCATATTACCCTCGGCATAAACCTCATGTGTAGCCAAGGGATTTATAGGACAAGACCTATCTCCAGTCATAGTCAAGGTGAATTCCCCTGCTTCGATTCTACTTAACTTCGGGAGGAAGTATTATTTGTGATGAAGATCGTCCCAGGTTTTGGTCAGAATAGTCATTGCTTCAATGATTGCTTTGTCTGAGGGCAATACTAAGTCTAACGAATCGGTACTAGCGAGGGAACCTTGAGCCCAAATGGGCTCTGGGATCAGATCTAACTCTTGTGCAGTAGTGAGATCGGTGTTGACAGAAGCTTGCTGGAATAAAGAGTATGCTACCTCTGCCGCAGACAAGGGCATGTACATACCATGGTGCCCTGTCCCTTCCATCGTGGCCGATGGGGAAGGAAGAATCCACGGATCATTGAAGTAAGTCGTGTGAAACGATGAAACTTGGAAAATCTCAACCTTATGGTGGTATGATATGAACTTGACATCGCCTTGAGGGGGTGGTTAATCGAAGGTACCCATCAAAGATGGGCACAAACCAACTCCTACGTTGAGGATGCCCAGTTGGGGATTATCAATCATTGGGACCGCGGATGCCCCCAATGAAGGGTTAGGTTTGGAGAAGGACAATTGATCAATGGTCACGATCCGGCTTGCGTGTGGAAACAACAAGACCTGGAAAACTGTAGCAACCACTGCTTGCATAGCATGAGTCCAACTTCTACCTAACAAGAGATTGTAGTCGAGGGATGCGTTGACTCCTTCTACCTCAATGCACACAGTCTTCCCTCCTAACTGCACGGGGAAAGAGGGGATGATGCCATGTGTTCGGAACAAATGACCGTCGAAAGTGGTAAGAAGAGTAGGTGACGGAGACAAAACGGGCTGGCCAATGGCCTTCCAACACGCCAATGACATGACGCACGTTGAGGCGCCCTCATCAACCATTATGCGAAAAATGTTCCACGTAAAATTTTTCGTGGGGTAAGCCACTACTATTTGAAACACTACGTGGTAAGGGAGATGAGGTTTTAAGTCAGTTGTATCTAGCATGATTGTACCTGGATTACAAGTCTCGGTAGATCCTAAAGTGACTAACAAAGTTTTTCTCTGAGAAGGGAAACTCTGGAGGACTTCCAAAGCGGACATCGCACAAGGGGTTTGAGATAAATCCTCCACCAC
This sequence comes from Picea sitchensis, assembly GCA_010110895.2. NCBI lineage: Eukaryota > Viridiplantae > Streptophyta > Pinopsida > Pinales > Pinaceae > Picea > Picea sitchensis. The sequence goes on along the minus strand of SNQJ01S0065190.1, from coordinate 71,119 downwards.
ATAATAGTTCTGGGAGGCCCTTGCGTTTGGGTTTTGAGAAGCCTTCTTGAACATACCTTTTAGGATGTGCATCATTGTTTCTCCCAAAGTCTTCTCTATCTGAAGAGGAAGAGATGGGATTTCAACTTCTTTTCCTTTCTCAGAGGTGCTTGGCTTATTGTAGTCATGTGCTCTAGTCGATATAAAAACATCACCTTTCATCATATGCACATTCGCAGATGCAGGATTGTTCGAAGACGGAGAGGGTCCTTGACTTGCCCCTTTCGCACTTGTAGAGGCTTGGTTTAGGTTTTGCCCATGTTGGAATGGATTTGTTAACACAGCAAGCTGTTGCTATGTTACAAACTTTTGGGCCTCTGCAAGCCAAGGGCACTGGTGGGTTGGGTGGTCCTCCACGCACAGGTTACATGGATACTTCACCTTCCGTTTTTCAGTGTTTCCCCCGCCAAATTTATTAGTGGGTTTCTTATCCCCCTTACCCTTCTTTCGTTGTTTTTTCTTTCCGTCAGGCTACTGGGTGGCCTTTGGATTTGTCATATGACGTTTGGGTAAGGGGAGCAGCCGAAACAGTAGTTTGGTTGGCCGCTGTATGCTGTATAGACAATTGCTGCATTTGTTTTGTCAGTTGTTCAACGGGATTGGTTTGTGCTGAACCTACAATACCATCGGCATGTGGTCCAACTCTATCTAGTTTTATCAAGTATGGATCGTGGTGCATCAGGAAAAACCTCGTACAGTAAATCGGACTGAGAATAAATTAGCTCAAGCTGTTGATCTCTCATGATGGAATCTTCTTCGGAAAACACTCCCGACGTTGCGACGTCTTTGGATAGCCGTGGGACGAAAGACTTAAGGAACCACTCAAGCGGGAATGCTGGTGGGACTAATACCTTAATTAAACTCTTCCAATGTCTCCACTCTCGGATGTGGTCAGAGATATGGTCCACTTTTGTTTGTTCAAAATTGAACAGAAATTCTGTGCTGGCGTCGTATTTCACAGGTAATTGGAAATGGTTTAAGAATGCCATTGCCAACTAACCGAAGGAAAAATATTTCGAGCGGTCGAGCTCGATGTACCATTTCGCGGCACTCCTGATGAGAGTGCGTTGAAACAATCACAATTGTACGGAGTCATATTTCAACGAATTAGACGAGCACCAAATATGGAAGGTGGTGACATGATCCCATGGATCTTCGTTAGGCATGGCCTCGAACTTTGGAATAATCTTGAACTGCGTCATTGCGTAATTTTCGCTATAAAAACTTCTCTATAACGTTTCAGATCCTAAACTCCAGAAGATATTTACAGAAATTAGTAAAGTATCTGTGGTAAAAATTTCAGCTTCTGGGTCATCTTAAATTTGTAGATACACCCTGTGTAAGATAGGGTATCTGACTAGTCCTATTAACTAGTCTCAAGAAGGTGTTCCAGGTAAAACAATCATAACTTCTTCCTAGAGTATCCAAATTGAGTAGGACTAGTTTCATTTAATCGTGGACAGTCTGTAGTATTTTGGGTGCGAGTTTCAAAATTTGATATCAATTATTTTGTGCGGGGCACGCTATACAAGTGAGATCTCCTGGAAAGTACAAAAATCGGCAAGTTGTGGAGAAGCTACCGTAAATTCCACTTGGCACATCCAATTTTGATAAGACCTATGGCATTGAAGAGAAAAAATATCATAGAACCACATAAAAGAAATTTTCATACCCAGAAGGGTCGAAACTTGGGAGATACAACAGAAAAAATATTTTCTAGAAGAACCACCTCAAAATCAAGGTTCAAAAGTGATACTTGGCCAACATGCCACCAAAAAAGGGAACTGCTACACCAAATAAGCTTGCAGAAAATCCTACTTGAACTCTTGATGAAGGTGAAGAAATGCGTAGGGACATAAATGAACTACAAAAAAAGATGGATTCAATGGAAGCTAATTTGGATACTAAGATGGATGGTTTAAAAGGGGAGATCATGGAAGTATTGAAAAATTTTGTAATAAAGAAGACACCTGAAAGTGAAAATGCATCCCATGAAATTCATGATGAGGACACAAGGAAGCTGAATCAAGAATGGAGAAACTCCAACTTTGGTTTGAAGACCAACCACATTCCTAATATTGATATGAGGAAGTTTGATGGCAAGGACCCAATCACATGGATACTTTAGATGGAGCAACTCTTTGATCTCCATAATGTGCCACATACAAAAAAGATACAAATTGCTTCTTTATATTTAGAACCGAATCAATTTGTATGGTATCGATGGCTTTGTTCTTGCAAATCACTTGTCACTTGGACAATTTTCATGGAATAAATGATAGCACACTATGAGGATACAAGAAGCAATACCTTCTTTAGCCAATTGATAAATCTCAAGC
>SNQJ01S0065190.1:42006-56744 GCA_010110895.2 Picea sitchensis | reverse complement strand
ACTGTGGTGGCTCAGACTGGTGACTGTGGGGTAGGAGGTGGAACACCCCCTGTGACGACAACCGTGACGAGAATATCAGTATTCCCAGAAGAAGAGACATGATTTGCTTCCATTACCGTCCGCTTTAAAGTTGCCGAAAGGTCCTTTAAAAGAGGTTGGTCATGTGTGATTTCCGGTGACCTCGTCGCTTCAAAAGACCCTTGTTGGTCTAGCTTTCGCCTTAGCGTTGGTGGGGGTGGCTCCAGTGTAACCGGTGGTAGGCCAAGAAGCCTTCGTGACCGGCGGAGCTCGTGATCCTTCACCATGTGAGAAGATCAAAGACACGCTAGGGATTTCTATTCGTTTAAAAATAACACACACTAAAAAAAGTTCCCTACAAGATAAAACAAACAAACACTAAACTAGTTGGAAGAACAGTTACAACAACCAACACTAGAGAAACTTACCGGTGCAAGTGCAACTCGAACACGGAATCACCCTCTGGGTATACTCTGCAGAGCGTAGCTCAATGTCTGACCTAGGTACCGTGGGATACCCCCACAGTCACCTGTGTATGTCCCTTAAAAAGATAGGCAACTAGGTTGCTAGCGCGTGAAAAGTCATCAGGCGGGTACAATCGACATTCGGGTAGACCACAATGAGCAGGGTATCGAGCCTGAAGTCTGTCAAGGGTATCAAAAACAAGTGGTTCGGAAGACGAATGAGGACCTCGAACGGATTCGAGACCCACAAAGCTCCGTGGAAAATGAAATCGACGGAATCCCAAGACAAACCCTCTATATGTGTTCTCCACTATGATTGGTCCGACTTTGGAGGGGTTATCTCCGCTACCTTTCCGCACGTGACCTCGTGTTTAGCCTGTGTTAGAAGCGGGTCCCAGATAACTTTCACGATACTGGACTTGGACACTCCCTAACTCAGACTCCAATGTTTGATTTAATGGCCTTCAAGAGTTTCCTTTCCAACCTAATTCAAGGCCCTAACCCTAAAGTAGTTGGTTGACCTTACAAACATAAAAAGTCTAATTGATTTTAGATTTAGCGTTAATTTTTATGGCTTGTCTTAAGTCAAAGGTTATGAAAGTGAAACTAGTGATGTTTGAAAGACGAAAGAAAAATGAACAGAAAGCTGGAAACAAAATAACTTCTTTTTGACTCAAATCTTAATCAACTTTCCAAACTAAAAACTTCTAAGATCTTTGAACAACACACTCAAAGCAGGATTGCACTTGTCTACGAGTTACTTAACATCTAAGTAAACCGCAATAACTTATGAAAGAAAATACTTTTCCTGGTTACTAATGCAAACCAACACTATTTAACCAAACAAAGAAATAAAAGATTTTTTTTATTTGAATGAACACAAAGCAAAAAGGAAAAATATCAGCAAATAAAGACCAAGAAAACTTCTGGCCTAAGCGTAGATTGCAAAGAGTCACTTTAAAAATAATACACAAGAAAATTAAAACTGAACTCTCACACTTGTCTAAAAACCCTATAAAAAGAAGATTTTGAGGAAAAACTTCTTAATGAAAAAGAAAACTATCGCTGTGATCAAACCTAAGTTACTGGCCGCTATGACAGAGATCCAAAAACCTGAGAGGCATAATTCTTGACAAAGGAAAGGATGACTGCCTTACCTTAAACAAAAATTTTCTGCACAGGCACGCTGGTGACAATTCAACAACAAGCGTGTGCACGCGAGCTGTGTAAAGTCAGGGCACGTGCAGACCTTATACAGGCCGCGTGTACTTATGAAACTCTAAAAAATGAAAGGACAAGCAATCAAGCCCAGGTAGAGACTACTGGTACTGAGAACCAAAATCTCTTGAAGACTCAGACACTTACTTTGACAACAAAATAAAACAATTCAAGGAAAACTTCATAGAACAAACAAATCTGAGGTGAAACCTAAGCTATAGATTGCAAACAATAAAGACTAGTATGAGTTCTAGAAAACCCCTGAGAAGGATTATTTCTGACAGGGGAGAGGATGACTGCCTCTCTAAAATAAATTTTCTGAAATCATACACGCGACTGACACTTCCTCAGCTAATGTGTACGCGCGGGTTGTGGGAAGGTAGGGCGTGGGTACACGCGTGCAAACCTTATACATGCCGCGTGTACCTTTGTGGGTCTCGAAAAAAAAAATTCCGTCAAGCAAAGAAACAGAGATAACTGGTATGGAAGAACATAATCTCTGTTAGCTTAGACTTTTTCAGAAACTTTAAAAACAAGGAATGAAACCAGTTCTTAAAAGTACCCAAGAAAAAATATTCCCCGAAACCCTAGAGAGTTCCCTAGTATGGTCGCCAATTCTGTTGTGGGTGGGAAATCCCTCCTACGGACTAGCACTAAGGGTTTTTATCATGCATGCAGAAATGACCTAAAGATTCTTACTTCTTACCATCATCCCATGCCTAAACCCCCCCATTACTCATATGCAAATATAAGACTCAAGAGATTAAGTTAACGTACCTTATTTTTCGTGTTTGATGTCGATCCCTTTTCATGCTTGGTCGTTCCTTGGCTGCAAATCTCCTCCCAATGCTGACCCGCATTGACAAAAGACAAGCAAAGAAATCCACATGCATTTGATCTATGAACTAATGGGTTAGATATTTAATCAATCATACCATCAATATTCAAATAATTACAATCTCATATGGCGAGACAGGAAAAAAAATTCTTTTATTAATTTCATAATGATACCTTACAATGATAAAGTCGGCTACTACTCCTGGATCTTGGTCCTGGGCTCTTCTTCCACTGTCTTCCAATTGCTTTGCTCTATACTTCTCTTTGCACAAGGATGGCTAAAGGTTGGGACAAAGGGAATGCTCAATCGGGTATAGTTTCTTTACTATGATTCTCCCCCTTTCAAATGGGACCCTTACCCCTTCTTTTATAGGCTAGAAGGAGCTAGGTATTTGGTCGAATGACCGACCATGCATGGCCGAAAGGTTTAGTTAACTTACCCAAAGCTGTGTGTTCCATCAACAACTTTCATTTTTTCGTGCTTTTGTAGGTACACGCCGGCTGACTTGGGTCATCTAGCATGTACACGCGTGCAGTAATGGAGCAGGGCACGTGGGCCTTTATAAGGAATCCGAGATGGCCTGATGCTAGGTAAGCATGTTTGGTGGAAATTAGGGTTATAACAATGAGTTCATGAAACTCACTGAGATGCTGAGCAGGGTTGTCCTCTTTACATAATCTAAAATGGGTAAATAATCATTCCATTCATTTGGAGCAGGAACAACATTGGGAAAACTAGGAACAACAGAAAAATTAAAGGGAGTGAACCTCCGCTCTAGGATTCTTTCCATTTCGAACTAATGGAGTCTCCAATCGATTCTTCAACCACGGAGTCACCAGGTGAAAGATATGAAGAATGAGTGTGTCTGGTTTTTGTTCACCATCAAAGACCAGCTCTAATAGTTGTGTTCTCCTAAAGGGATACACCAAGTGTAGCCAGAAGCAACCACACTGAAACAATGGAGTTGAGACAATGGAGTCACCAAGTGCACAATTGCAATCTTCAAAGGTTTTGAATTTTGATGCACCTTCATAATTAGAAGTTCGTTTTCATCCTACCCAGGGAAAATATTCAATTCGTCCCCGACAATGGCGCCATACATGTTAGCACTGGAAGTCACCTCTGGATTGCAACATAGGTAAGCCCAGTACCCATCAGTGTTTGGGGTGGATGCTGGTTTAAATGGATGGTGGTCAATGGACAAAACTCAACACTAGAATGATGTGACAACACAAAATCGGATAAAAAATGCACAAGGAAGTGAGGGCCACATTAACTTCAGTCAGTGGATTGATTTTTAAAGTGAGCAGAGGGAAGACTTGGTGAGGAAACAAACAAACTTCTATGGGCATCCGAATTTCCATCAACTTTGAGAGGAAAAACTTAGACTCGATGATGTTCTCGAGCCCAAATTTTAGTCACTGAAATGTGACCAGATGAGACAGTCACAACCACATGATGATCAAACCTACATCACTATGCGGCCATAACAACTCGACTGGATCCTCCAATTCCGAGCCATTCAGTGCAAGAAGGAAAAATATAACAAGGAGAGTTGATTAAAACTGGTTGCGAAACTACTGTAATCAAACCTACATTACAACAACATAACAACCCTCGACTGGATCCTCCAATTCCGAGTGTCTTAACATAGTGTTTACAAAGAGATGGAAATAAACTGACTTCTATTAACTGAAAGTCTCAAGTCGATTACATAACCAGAGAACAGTTCTGTCAGAACGAAATTACAGATTGGGAGATTTGCTTAACCAAAGACCATTACAAAATAACAAAAATCCCTATATATACCCAAAGCAAAACCACAGAAGCATGCTCGAGACTTTGCATTGAAGGCTTTACGTCTGCATTCTTCATGGTAGACTGTGCATGCAGTTTTCTATTAGATGCAATCATGCTTCATAATGGATTTGCAGCTAAGCTGACTATCTAACAGTCCTTCCTGAGCTTTCCATTTATGGTGGAAGTGATACTCAACCACCGACAACCAACCTTAATAACTGATTCCTTGGGATCGAGAGGGCCTGAGTCAACACTGCACCTGTGGGATGTGGTGGCCTCTGAATTTTTCCATCTGGAGCTGAGTTGGATGCTTGCTGGGGGGGGGTAGGCAATTGTGGTCGTGGACAAGGATCTAGTGGGACGGTTGTGGTGAATGGAAGGCTATTGGGTGTGCAATGGCTAGGTGGAGGAGACATTGAAGCTGGGAAAAACAGTGAAGGTGACACGAACAAGAGTTGAGGAGGTGATGTGGAGCAAGAAGATGACGAGGAGGCAGAGGGGAGGCCGCGAGGTGATAGGTGAGGGAGTGGGGACTCGACACAGGTGGAAATGGTGTGGAGAGAAGTGGTACATGTGGCAGGATATGAGAGGGGATATATGACAGGTGGGACAGTGAATGGAGGACATGTGTGAGGGAGCGAAAACCATAGGGGAGTGGGAGATGTGCCAGACAAAGGAGAGAGAAGGAGTGGGGGACAACTGCCGGTGGGATAGAGCGGTCACCTGTCGACCTGGGATAGAGTTCTATATGGACATGCGCATATCGGGGCCGCGAAAAGCAGTTTGAAACGTCCCTGTTTTTGGGCCGGATGTGTGTCTTTGGTTGACACGTAGTGCCTTGAAAAAACACAACTATTTTCCCTGACCCGCTCTACATTTTTTATCGACCGCGCATGTTGAGGCCCTGATATGGCCATTTCCCATCAATCTGTAGTGCGCCGATCTCAGCTGCCCAGATCTAAGTGCCTGTTATCATGTCGCGTCAAAATGTCGCATCACCTCCGACGTACTTAGGATAAGTGCCATTTAGTGGGTTTTTAACCCCATTCTTCACATTAGGGCCAAATCCAAAGGAAAAAATTCCCCCTTGCAAGAATATGTGATAACACAACTATTAACTTATGATCCTAGTTTCCATTCACAGATTTCCCATTTCAATGATATATATAGCAAATTTGAGAATCATAAAATTAATTTCATTCTTTTCATCTCAGAACGTTACAAAACTCTTGTGTTCAATTTTGCAGGGCATGCACCGTTCTTTCCATCCTACTATCACTTAAACACAAGAGTTTGCAAATACAATAAGGATCATCATTATAAATCAAGTATGTATATGTATAGCGCAAGTAAATGCATTCAATCTTGAATCTCAATTCAATTACAAATAATCTATGAAATACTTATCTATTACAGTTGATAGCCGACCAACTAACTGTGGGTGTTCACCTTTCCACCCAACCGTAGGCTTAGACGCATTCACTTTTAGCATTCTGGCCACCTCTGTGCCAAGCCATGATACCACTAGAGAATCTCTCTTAGGTTCTCAATAATATTTGAAGGTTATTCTCCCTCACTCTACTCTTGGTAGATATTTTTCATACACCCACCTAGCCTAGGCCTCTTCGAGGTTTATCAGATTCTTTCCCAGCAGGAAGCTTGCAACTCTTTTAGATTAGGTCAGGTTTTCTGGGTCTTCTATGCTCCAACTCCACACTCTTCTATGTGTTCTATGATCTCTTTATTGCATGCCATCGTTCATTCCTTTTAGCATCTCTCTTCCTCTGAGGCTCAAAATCCTCTCATTCCCTCTCTCCATGTGCTTTTCTTGCACACATGACTTAGGCAAGTTCTCAACTTGTCCTCCCATTTATTCTTTCAAAAGGCAACTCGTGGGTCAATCCTTGGGACCCGTGGTGATATTTCCTATTGTCCTCTAGTTGACTTCTTCCTTTCCCTTCTAACAACCCTCCATACTTCCATTCATTGGGGTGGTGGTTGTTCAACTACCTGTCAGAAAAATAGGTGTGCTCGTTTCACCATAGACAATATCTCAATATTGTCACCCAACCATAGGCACAAATTCCACCTTCAAACACCTTAACCTTGATAGAGAGAATAATTCCGGAAGAAAACCATATAACCAATATCCAACCAAGGTACCGTACCATACCGTACCTCTCTCCAGAGCTATAATACCAAGCACAAATTCCAAACCATAACCAAGAGAAATTCCAAGCCAAAACCGAAATGCCAGTTGCAGCAGCTGCAACTTCTCTCCAAACTTGCGCACCACTGGTCTTATGCAGTTGTGAGAATAAGAGTGACAAATGAGATCTAGCACCCTCTTATTTATAGTCCTCCAAGTGACCTAATTGAGCCGACTTTTACTTATGGATGCTAATAACTCAATAATAAATATTCTCTTGAGCCAACTTGTCTCCTAGGGTTATTATCCAATGTTTTAGGGTTTCTCTTGCTTCCCGGATTATTCTAGTCTCGTCAGGGTTACATGTAGAGGTTAATACCTCTCGAAACTACCATAATATCAACACTCCTTCCTAGATAGGGAGGTGTTAAAGGAAATGGTCTTGAGCACAAATAGATCATTCAATCGGTAGCATCATCATAGCCACACATGCTATCTCATGGTCAAATCATGAGCACCATCATCACTATCAGTATCATCTGATAGCATCAACTGCATCATCTCTTGAAGCCATACTCCATATGAGTAATCGAGCATGATGCTAAATAATTCATTCACTCCACATAGTGATACAATAATCATTCTTCTAATCTGGACATATGATCCAGAAGAATGACTGTCTTAGACCATTTTCCACAAGGAAAATGTTTGTCCATTAGCATAATGACTATCCATCTAATAGAAAATCATATCCAACACTAGTGATAATCTCCATGGAAACCAGAATAATTCCATCCAATAAAACACAAATGTGTCTATCCACAGTAGTATTTAAATACTACCTAGTGGTACACAACCACTCCTAGTAGCACACAACTGCTAACTAGTGACACAAAGTCACTACTAGTGTGTAAGACCCCTAGCCCGAACCCAATTGTAAATGTAAATGTAAATACAAATGTATGTAAGCTGGTGAGTTGTTTGACATCATTTTTGTATGCACCTTCCATGGTATAGTGTGCGCATGTACTGCGTAGTAAAATGGTGAAGTGTGCACATTCCAGGATACCGCGCATAACAACTTAAATGCGTGCAATTTTGAGGCAAGGGAGCCTTTGTGTATATGCTGTGTTTTATACGCTGGTGAGCTAGTTTTGTGATGATTAGGCCGACGATCCTAGATGTTAAAGGCCAGTGAGTCTATTTTTGTATGTCTCATCATTAATATAAAATACATCGCTGCGCGCAGACCGACCACGATAAAAGAGTACGGGGGACTAAAATCCACTAGTTATGGAAAGGGGGGTGTAAATGTGTTGAACCTACACAAAATAGATCTAGCTAAACAATAATACACACATTTGTAGATAGAATTGGAGAAAGAAGAAGAAGGAGAGAAATAATGAAATAATTCTCATTAACCGTATTCCACACTCAAAGAGTGAATAATTTAAAATAAATATATGGTACATGAGTAACTAATGATCCATAGTGCTGGTTTAGAGTGATCTGGACACACACCAGAAATTGCGAGAGTGAACTGCCACCTAGTCTAGTCTCTCAAGCAGTTACGGGAGTGAACTACCACCTAGTTGAGTTAACTAGTCAGGTAGTCTTCAGTTAACTGACTGAACAAAGAGTAGTGAGGAGTTAACTCAGGGAATCAAGGGTAATGCGTCAGTCTGGTGATGATCCCAAGACAAGTGCTCATTATCATGGTGATGATCCCAATGTTTCATGGTGACAAAACCAATGCAACATCTAAACTTAACTCAACCAGTCAAACTGAAGTGTCAACTGAAAGAGAATATTCTCCAGGTGGAATATTCTCCCCTAAAATATAGGTGACTAGATAATGACTAATTATGACTAATAAACAAGAAATAACCTTAGGAAAAATAAAACCTAGGTGTGTGTGAAGTAACTCCAACAGGGGGGAGGGGGCTATAAGTTAATAAAAATGGCTAAGATAGGGAGCTTAAACCGAAAATAAATATTATATTAATATTCCTTAAATCATAAAGTATGATAAATTATTTTATCCTAAGTTCTAAGGATGGGGACAAGTGGGCCAAAGTAGTTCCCAACATGACAAGTGTCAAGTTGGGGACATGCATACATATAGTTTGGACTTAGTTCATTTCACATCATTCCTTCCATCATTTAGTCATTCAGTCAATCATTCGATCATCATTCACTACTCATTGAGCTATCCTCCGTACCTTCCTGTCACAATAATTGAACCTGCATCCATAACCATACCTATTTGTGTACCTCGTTAGTTTGTGAGCTGGACCAAAGAAGTGGATTTTCAGGCCCATGGGATATTAAAGAGGCAAGTTATCAGACCCGTGAGAAATATCTCTGGGTGAGAGAATTGTTGGGAATTGATGTCCAAAGGTGCTAAAATACAGCTACAAGGCTCTAAGACTTCTTGTCTGGCCTGTTACTGAAGCCAGGAAAGGAAGTGGGACAACCGAATGACCGTTGAGCAGAGAAGGGGCACACTTCTCGGGGTGGGACAGACATGTGGGGAATGAGGGACTGTAGGTTGTTAGTTTGAGTTGGCACCTGTGACGAAGTCTTTCCTGTTGTCTATGATCCATTATCCTGATTAGGAATCCCTTTACCCAGGTGGAGTTTAGTCCCAGCTCGGGGGTGATCCACTATCGAGAGTGATGAACAATGTGGTCTAAGTTTGGGAGGTTCATGGAAGGTCTGCACGTAGTTGGTGATATTTTTACCAAGATAAGTGTCAATTATGTGATAAATTACATGCTGCATTATTATTCATGTGTTATTTTTATGAGTTTATCCTATGTGTGGTTTATAACAATTTTTATATTTATGGGTATTGCCTGTATATGCTGGATGTATATGTTTACTATTATTTGAGTATGAATCCATGCATTTATGAAATGTATTTGTATGCTTATGTTTTATATATAAAGTTCCGCAAGAGTTCCATGTGTATATATTTTAATTGCATGTAGTTTGAAAAATTTATGTGGCATAGTTCAGTTGGATGCTGGGTATGTTACAATATGTTAAGCAAAGAATGAAAGCATTTTCTGGAGTAACATGGCTCGGCTTGGGTGGTCGGGGATGTTACAATATGGTATCAGAGCTTTGGTTTTCAACACTAAGCCTGGATGGGCCGAGAAAGTTGAGTTGAAGTGAAATTTCACAGAGGATTGATTTCGAAGTGGCCAAATTTCATTTTACAGAGCACCCATGGTTAAAAGTAACAACAATGGTGCAGAATTGAGAAAAAAGTACCAATTTATATTGTTAAATTCATGGGAAAATTGAAAAATTCGGCCAAGTGGTGAGATATTATTGATTTAATATCTGTTCTAACAAATTCAGACATGGAATTGGTCGAATTTGAAGTTACAGTGAAACTGTGATAGATGGAGCGAGATTAGTAATTAAAACTCTCAATTTGTGAATTGAGTGTGAGAAACATTCGTTCCAGAAATGTCAACCATAACGATTTGTTGTTGTAGAGGTTGAACTGGTGTTATTGGGGTGAAATTGAACAAATTTCATAGCTGCATAATGCCTATGGTAAAAATTGGGCACTGCGCGGAAAAACATTGGCGTGCGGGAGTGCGCACTAAAATTTGGTGCTGCGCAGAAAAATATTGGCGTGCTAGTGCGCACGCTAAATTTTGGTGTCACGCGGAAAAATGTTGGTGTGTGGGTGCGCATGCTAAAGTTTGGTGCCACGCGAAAAAATGTTGGTGTGCGGGTGCGCACGCTAAATTTTGGCGCCATGCAAAAAAATGTTGGTGTACTGGTGCGAGCGCTAGATTTTGGCGCCTTGTGGAAAAATTTTGATGTGTTGGTGCGCGCACTAAAATTTGGCGCCGCGTGGAAAAATGTTGGCATGCGGGTGCACATGCAAAAATTTGGTGTTGCGTGGAAAAATGTTGGCATGCGGGTGCGCGTGCTAAATTTAGCATTGCACGATGCAGATTGAATGACGCATGCGTAATACTGGCGTGCGGTGTGCATACACATAATAAAGTGCATGTGGTGTGAACACACATAATAATGGCACACGTGGTGTGCACAGTATTGGTAGAGCGCAGAGGAATTTTGTTGGTGCACGCGCCATGTGGGTATATGTTTTCATACGACATTTTAATTAATGGTGCGTGTGGAGTAGTGGTGAGCAGTGGGGGCATACTAAACTTTGACATGGTGCAGCGTGTAGAGTAAAATGCGTGTGAAATATCAGCGCGCGATACAAAATTTACACGCAACAGGTAATAGTGCAAGAATCAAAATTTTTCACGGTGGATATTGGCGCGCGACACAAAAGTAGTGCGCACCAGTTATTGGCATGACAAAGAAGTGATGCACGACAGTTATAGACGCATGGAGAATGCATTACCTTGTGGTGTTACTGCACATGCTAAATATGGGTGTATAGGTTGAAATTTTTGCATGAGAAGGTGCTCAGATGATGAACAACATAAAAAAACCAATGATTTTCTGCGACGTTTTATACTGTTTGAATGCCATCTTTTTGCAGTGCGTTTTGAAGCACTTAACAACGTTTTTAGGTACTCAAAAACCACGAGAACAGAGTATACCAAGGTACACTCTCTCTTTGCGGCTCAAATAAAAGATCTCCGAGAGAGATTTCTAATGGTGTAAACTGTTCATCAAACGAAGCTTTTATGAGAAAGTTACAACACAAACATTGGAGGGTAAAGTTTAAGACCCAACTAACTTCAAAGAACCATAATTTTCTGCTCCAAAATCAGATTGAGGCGCATGAATAGTCAATGGAAAACTATTGAACAATATAATACATTCATAGGGATGAATTAAATTTTTGGGTATGTTAAAGATGTTTAATATGGCAAATAAGGTACCTGTAACATTCCAGACCAAAAACACGAATTGGCCTAGAAATTCAGTAGACTGTAACTAGCATCTCGGAACCTAGAAAAAGGTGAAACTTGGAAAGAGTGTCCAAAATATGTATATGAAGAAACCCAATTTATATTCTACAAAAAATCCAATGGAGTAGGTGCAAAAATGCATAATTACAACGCAAAGTTGCGCCCTGTTGAAGTGTGAACAGAAAAATTAATGGACAATTTTCAAATAACCATAACTTTCTGCTCAAGGATCAGATTTGAGCATAAGAGTAGGCATTGGAAAGGTATAAGATAGTAGAATATAAATATTCACCCATAAAATTGATCTAAGCATTCAATTTTCTAGGAAATCAGAAGAAATAATTCTGATATATTATTGAACCAGAATGGTTCATATTTTCATGAAATTGTTGAAACAGTTAGTCTGACAAAGTTTTGTTGGCTGCATATTTTGCAGAGTTAACAAAAAATAGATCAGATCAGGATCAACATAGATTCAATAGGAATGGAATATGCACAGGGGAATTATAGCCAGAGAGATGAGATCAGAGGAATGGATGTTCATTTGGGCATTGAAGGAACAAACTCCAATGGACATGGAAAATGAAGGGATGAAAATATGAATATGGTAGAGACCATTAAAAATTTACAAAAGGATGTTCAAAGCCATAAATATGGTAATGAAAGGATTATGAGAGTGAAGGAGCAACAAGAGGACTTCAACATAAAGTTAATGCAGAGCTTGAAAATAATAGAAAATAATTTGGATAAGGAGAGTGGCTCAAGCAAACCGGGAAGTCACATGTCTCCTGATGAGAAAAGAAGAACCATAAGTGTTAACAAACATCACCATCACTCCTCGAGGCATTCCAATAAGAGGGAACACAACAGTTCAAGTCCATCCTTTGTAAGGAAACATATTTTCATTTAAATGATAATATTAAATAATATCATTTTCCTTTTTATTCTTTATTCATAATCCTTATGAATTGGCTCTCTTTTAATCATGACCGTGTGTCGGTTCTTTTGTATTCATGAGTTGATCACATACATGGATCGACTCATCACATCGTTCTCATGCTTCTGCTGTGTTCTCAGTTCACCAACATATCATATTTGATCTTTTATCGATTCTCTGTATTGTTCTAGTGGTAACTCTCTGTCAAATTAAATTTGTATGCGACACTTCCTTCAAACCATTTACATATGACCATATGCACAAAACCATGGGATTATTGTCTAAGTGATGTTCCTAGCGTCGCCTCTTGTTTCTCTCTTTGTTTCTTTATTCCATACAACCGTAGGTGGTGACTAGGCACCAGGCCAAGCGAGTGCTTGATCACTTATCAAAATGAATGGTCACATTTTAATCTCCCAATGAGATGGATGACTGTCGATACTTCAGGACTTTGTCCTTCGTGACGTCCAGTCTATATAATATTTCAAATCTCCCAAAGCATATTTCTCTAAAGTATATCAGACGATCGATATATTATTTACACGATGAACGATTTTCGTTCACTTAGAAACTTTGACTATTCATGGCTCCTGAACTTTGGAGTAACAATTCCTCCAAAATGATTACCTACCGAATAAGTCATACAACAATGGTGACTGCTTACTGTCGGTTAACACCTCCACTTACACTATCCTTCCACTGTACTTGATCAATGGTAGAGAATTCTCCCAAATTATATCAATGGTTAGCGTTAACTTCGACCTTCGGTGCTTCGGGTGATTTCTGATGTTAGAAACCGGTTTCCCCCAAAGTGACGTAACTTGCTGACGTCACTTATGACTTGGAACTGGATGAGTGGCTGCCACGTGTCACTCAAATTCATGACTTACACGTACCTGAAATGCCAATTTCATCTTGACACTTTTCATCATCTGATTGTTCCATGTGTCCTTGCTGACATGGTCTTTTGACGTGGATCTCTTGATGTGTGTGCTAGGTGTCTTCACTTCGTGACTTCCGAACTTAGACCTTCGGGTGAATTTACATGTTCTCAACACATTCTCGCCGAAGTGGTCATCTCCAGAGTTGACCATGATCTTGATCCAACGATCATCGTGTATTCTCGAGATATGATGGTCCTTCTTTATGGCTTACTCTGTCCTTCCACTCAACTTGATCCAACGGTCTAGAATTCTCTTGGAGTAGATCAACAATCAAGGATGATTGCAGGGTCCTCAATTAACACGACGTTTAAAACTATCGTTGAGTTCCGCAATGGAAACTTATCGTTTGGTATTGGAAGTGATGCAAACCGTATATCTATGGAGGGTGACCATCAACGGTTGGTGTGGATTGCAGAACCATAAATTTCACGTGGTTTATCCCATCGCCCAAACTCTGCAATTGAAGTTGTGTGATTGTTGGTGGATCAACCACAGTCGTCGATATTTGAATCGATGATATCTGACGATTTAGAATAATTACAGGATTGGAAATAACACGTTGTTTAATTCTTCCTTCGCTCTCCGAAATCAATCCCTGCCCTTGATCTAGCGCTTGCATATCCAACGATCACGACTTGATCTGATCATTGACCAGTCCTCCAACGATCCTTCTTTTGTAATCTGACGATCTAGAGTAATTGTGTTATTGGAATTAACACATTGTTTAATTCTCCCTTCACACTCCGCAATCAATACCTTCCCTTGATATGGAGCTTGCATATCCAATAGTCATGACTTGATCTGATCGTTGATCAGTTCTCCAATGATCCTTCTTTTGTAGTATGCCGGTCTAGACTAATTATGGGATTGAAATTAACATATTGTTTAATTCTCCCTTCGCGCTCCACAATCAATCCCTGGCCTTGATCTGGTGCCTCTGTATCCAACGGTCACGACTTGATTTGATCATTGACCCAACCTTCAACGATCCTTCTCTTGTAATCTGACAAATCTGACGGTCGAGATATAATTCTTTCAAACTCTGGATTCCCCTCGATTTGACGGTTCCTGATTTATTCGAGATCTACATAAACAAAAAAGATTCTTTGCATGCTACCTCTCCTGAGATTTAGAGTGAATTCCTCTGCACCTCACGTTATGTCTTCTGCATGACTACTCCTTAAAAGTGTCTCAATGAACAAGATTCTTCCTTGAATCCTTTGGATTTTTTCCCGTGGGGATTTCGATCTCGATGGCATTTATACAATGCGCTCTTCGTTCTGATATTTGATTCTATGCACATTGTTTGACATTTTCATTCTCTTCTAACTATTATATTGTTGAAATCAATGACAATTCATCAATGATAACTCATTAATGACAATTCATCAATGATAACTCATTAATGACAATTCACCATAACAAATTGTCATCACATCACAATGACATTG
>SNQJ01S0065190.1:28199-40683 GCA_010110895.2 Picea sitchensis | reverse complement strand
TGATGAGACTTAGCCCTTCACTTAGCTCAACATGCTGAAGCAAGTGAAGAAATTGACTATCAAGATAATCCTCTTTCAACATTGTTTTATATTGAGAGTCAAACCCTTTCTATTGCTGAACACCCCTGGTATAAAAATCTGGTGTATTACTTTCAATATCAGAAATGCCCATATGACTTAGATCCTCATCAAAGGATAAGGCTTTGTCTTGAATCTTCCAGGTATATTGTTTTAGGAGACTTTTTGTTCAGGACATCTGTTGATGGTATATTACTTCGATGAGTGAATAATGAGGAAGCACAAAAATTGTTATAGGAAACTCATGGATCTTCATATTCTGTTATGCACATTGGTGGCCACTTTTTTGCTAAAGCTACTACTTTTAAAATCATCAGGAATGGTTATTATTGACCTTCAATTTTTTGAGATTCTTATAAATTCACAAGATCTTGTGACAAGTGCAAAATATTTGCTAGGAAAGAGCATCTTTCTGCTATGCCTTTGCAACCTTTTCTCCCTTATTTTCCTTTTTCTAAATGGGGCCTAGACTTTATTGGTCCTATCAATCCCCCGTCTTCCACAGAGTAGGTTTTCATTTTGACTACCACTAATTATTTCACTAAGTGGATTGAAGCTACCCCTCTTAGATACTCACAAGATGAACATGTAATTTATTTCCTGGAAACTAATTTTTCTCTAGATTTGACATTCCTTTAGAGATTATTACAGACAACAGTCTTGCTTTCATTTCCACAAAATTGTCTCAATTTCTAACTAATATGGGAGTCAAACATTTCACTTCATCAACTTATTACCCTCAAGGAAATGGAAAAGCTGAGTCTACTAACAAAAATATGGTCAGGATCATAAAGTGACTCATTGAAGATAAGCCTCGTCAATGGCACACCCTCCTCACTTACACCCTTTGGGCATATCACACTACCACCAAGGTAAGCATATGTTGCACTCCCTTCCAACTTGTTTATGGTTAAGAGGCTATTCTACCTACTGCGCTGGAACTCTCCTCCCTACTGCTGATGCTACAGATTGAATAATTAAATTCTTCCAATGCCCCTCATAGGATAAATGCACTATTAGCCTTAGAAGAAAAAATAATGTTTGCCTTGGAAAACATAAAGAGAAGACAACAAACTATGAAAACATATTTAAAAAAACACGCAAAATATGTCAAATTTAAAGTAAATGAGAAAGTATTTTTTTGGGACTCAGCCCATGCTGATAGAGGAAGACATTCGAAGTTTCAGAAATTATGGCTAGGTCCTTTCAAAATCATTTTTTTCCTGGGCGCAAACTCTTATCTTTTAAAATATTTGGAAGAGCGATTATTTTCCTATAGTACAAACAATTCCCACTTGAAAAATTATGTGGAATCAACTTGATTGATAAATGCCATGTGGAAATCATTGCTGTATATATTTTTCTGTTTCACTGTTTTATTTTCTTTGTTTAATTCATTGTTCAATTTCTACTGTTTCATTTTCTGCTGTTTTATGTTTAACAGAAACAAGTTCTGGATCAGTTTTTCCACAACAATGCCATTCTGTAAGTATTTGTGATAAATAACAATAAAGTTACACATCTGTCACAATGTCCTCCTTTTAAACATCACTGGAATTGCTTTTTGTTTCCAGTATTGTTGTTAGATAGATGATTTGATTTTCTCCCCTATTTGCTGCTATCCCTTTCTTCCCTCCATACTGAGATTCAAAAGAGCATATCAAAAAAATTCTCCTTAAAACAAAGAAACACTTTTACTGTGACTGATCGAATGTTATGCATACAGGACCAAACTGCCTCATACGTACCACTTTTCAAGAGTTATTCCCAAAGTCCTGGATCATTTTTTCCCTTAAGACATATTTCCCCCCCTGCTGCATAATCATTTTGGTCAATAATTCTTTGATCTATGCTCACCGATATGCGAAACCAGACATTCCGAGTTCTTAATCCGTTGGAAACAAATTTCCCTGTGGAGTCGCCAGTTTGTTGATGCTAAAAAACACAACATAGGGCACCTGCTTGCAAATGGTTTCAATGCCTTATTATTTAATTATATTTAATAATATACTAATAGGTGGGACCCCTTGTGTGACTTATGTGACTACGAGGAAGAAGAAACACTTAGATTTCATGTACTTATGCCTTGGTTGCGACACAAACTCTACAATTTATTTTCTTTAAATCACTGTCAAAATAATTATTACAGGATGATATGGGCAGGGTGACTAAATAGGAAATGATGTTGTCTTAATTATCTCTCGCAAAGTATGCCTATGCTTCCTTTAAATGAATGAGGAATCTACACTCCAATTTTAATTTTTATATTTTATATGGTGTATATCTTGATGATCACCTTGACCCTTGCTACAGGTGTTGCGCGCATTAGTTTAATTTTAAGTTTGGTTGCGATTTGGTATCCCCAACAATTTGTTTTTATATGTGAAATGGGAATAATGGCAAGGGTTGGCACATTTGCAAAATTGAACATTGGAAAACTATGGTATAGTCGGCATGTATTAAGTTGATTTGGATGTTAGTGGTTGATGAGTTGAATAGTGGGCATGCTCATACTGGCCATGAATGAAAATGTGAATGTAGAAGCGACGTCTAGTAAACATAATCAAAAGAAGCATTGGAGAACTGGTAGAACATGATGTATGAAATATCTATGCGGAGGTGTGCTAGATTGACCTGGAAAGTTTGCTGGATTGGCACATAAGTAAATAACCTGCCCAAATTTGGTGGTTTAAATCGTTTAGAAACATTTTTTTTGGAATTTGAATAAATTGTACCAATACAACAGAGGATGTTGGCACTGGATGAAGCCTTGAAAGAAATGCCAGCAAGATGGTGGGGAACACATAAGAAGAACATCGCGGAGTGGGTGCAATGTCACATTTTGATGACAGTGCGCTTTTCAGACCAAGTTGAAGGGTGAAAAGTTCGATACACAGGCCAGAGCTGTCCAACGGACCATGTGCTAAGTTGTGAGGAGGCCTGGGGGAACATTCCTAAAGAATAGTGGGTGCATAAATTCATTAACACTTTGGAAACTACACCCATCAACTAGTATCTTCAAGTGGAACTGCGCCTCACTACTTCAGATTGGTATGATATGACCTAGAACTTTATGGCTACATTTTTATTTGAAAGTCAGTACCCCACAATAGATCATGCTTTACAAGTTGTAAGACAGAAAGTCTTTGAGGAGGCACCTAACCTCCCTGTTGAGCAAGAGGAAGATGAATGGATTGCACCTCTTCAGAAATTACAGGGTTGTTACAATATCAATGCTGATGAAGATGATGATCCTAGGAATGTGAACATCGCAAAAACTTGTTGGCCCTCGACCAAGTTCTGGAGAACCTTGGTCATGTTTGACCATTTTTGGGAGTTCGACAGGTGGGTCGAAGAAGGAGCGCCCAGGGGAAGCGGAGATTGTGGGATCTCACCCCCTTTTACGAGATTTTTGAGTTTAGGGCTTATGTAACAAGTATGGGATGTCGGCCCATGGTTTTACCCATGCTTAGGCCCCATTTATAAATGTATAAATACCTATCTAGGCATTGTAAGAAGTATCATATCTAATTTGGATTTGTGCAAGATATGTAAAGGTTGCTAAGTGACATTAGTTGTGAAGGCTCCGTGCATACTATGTGTTGAGAACTTGCAGAGTTAAGTGCAAGTGATTGTAAGAAGGCTCTGTGCTGTGAAAAACTCGGGGAAGGAGGATCTGGAAAAGTGCGTGCAGGTCTCCTATACTATGCAGAGTTGGTTTTGTGGATTTGTGCATGTAAGAAGATTGAAAGAAGATAATAAAGAAGACAAAGAGTTGGTGGACGTAGCCCCACGTTGGGGGTGAACCACATATATCCTGTGTTGTGATTGCTTTGTGTTATTGATGTGATTAATGCTTAGTGTTGAATATTTATGTATGTTAGATGCATATGATGTAGTAGATTAGTGCTTAATAACATGAATGAATGCTAAATCTGTTTGATGCTATGTGATAAATGGTTAAGATATGCTTAGATCTTGTTGAATACCATGCTATCATGTAATTATGGTTTGAATCTGCGATGTTTATAAGGGTCAAAGACTAATGAGCGTTAATTGCTAAGTGCTTTGTTAAGTATTGTGATCACATATCTGTGTCCCAACTAGGTTGTAAAAACTTGAGTCCTACAAACCCCCCTGCCTCTACCTTGGGTGAGACTTCATCTGCTTCGCAGGTGTTGCCGAAAGGGCTGGTAGTTAGGGTTTTGTTGGTGCGCTATTGAAGCGTTGAACCCCAGGTCTTCCCTTGTTCCAAAAAATGGTTCCGTTTCCGGTACCTGAAACTGTGATTGCTGGGAACTGAAGAAAAGAGAAAGCTTTGTGCGTAGATATGTTGCTGTAGTGCACAATATTCTACTTGACTTGTGAAGCTCTGTGCTAAGACAAGAAGCCTAATCTGAAGAAAGAGGTGAGATCTTAAATCTTTGTGCTCTGATAAAGGTAAGATAAGTGGAAATTTTTGCTTCGAAAGTATGAATCTAGGTATGTTTGATAGATTTTGTCCTAGTCTTAAAACTAGGGCACAAATCAAAGAAATAATATATGATATGAATAGATTTGATAGAAATAGTGAAATATATGTTATTCCTATGCATAGAAAGAATTTTTGGACTAACAAGTGGATGCAGGATCCTAGAAATAATTTTTTGCAGGTCCATTAGTGTGATCCCAATGCGTAGTATAGGAAAGGTTGGGGGTCGTTTAAGAGAAAGAGGGGATTGACTCTTTGTTATAATTGCAGAAGACCGTGACATCTTGCTAATGAATGCCCTGGTAGAGGTCCTATTTGTCTTTGTTGTAAATCTACTGGACATGAAGTTTTAGTTTGCCTTGGAATGATTTTTAAAGTTGAAAAGATGAACATGAAACAAGAAAACCATGAAGAAGGTCAAAAGATCAAGGATATGATAAAGAACCAGAAATAATCTGAGGCTATATTATTGCAGATGAAAGAAACACTCAATGATCACAGAGGCATCGGTTTACCAGAGATCTTAAAAGAGAATCAACGCATAGAAACAAGAATAGGAGACTTTGACATAGACTGTGTATTGGACATGGAAACACAGATGAACATTATGCCAGAAAGTACTTGGGAAATTTTAGGAATGCCTGCTATGGTTCCTTCATTGGGAGGAATATGATTGTTTAAAGGAAATATGATAACCCTATGTGGAAGACTTACTCATGTACCTACGAGTACTCATGGAACATCGACAGAAGAAGAATTCGAGGTCATTAAGTTTGTTGAGAACAACACTCCTTTTGCTCTTTTATTAGGAAGGACTTGGATTGAGAGAGATTAGATCTGAAGGAAAGAAGAAGAGGAAGCTATAGAATAGAAAAAACAAGAATTAATGGATTTCATGGCTAGGAGAATAACACACTTAATAGAAGAAAAATATGACAAGTTGAAGCTACTAAGGGCAAGAGACCTGGCTGTCGAAGTTGAAAGAATGCAAGAAGGCTTAAATAACTTATCCATGCAGAAGATAAGATAACCTACTCCAGACACAATAAGAGAAGAAGTATTACCCTCGAACCCTGTGAAACACCCTCAACAGTGTGAAGTTACTATGCTATGAGAAGATAAGAACAATAATGGAAAGAGAAATTGAGAGATGCAGATCACAGGAAAGAAAGCAAGAAAGCTCAGTAAGAAGAAAGCAAAGATAGAAAAATTGCAGGAGGTTCGAGAGAGGACTTCGCAGAAAGAAGTCTTACAGAACTTGAACCTCACCAGAATAGTAGAACAACGCAGACTAGCACTTCGCCACAACGAAGAAATATGACCGTTAGAGGTGTCCCGACCATTAGAACGATGCTCCAGAACGACTAGAAACACAGTTATTTCCGGAAATATCACCATTTGACCATTGGGACTGTGCCATAAGAGATGGAATCATATTGATTGAGGCTTTCCTTCCTGTTGGAGGAGTCTGTTACGACATTATCGATTTAACCTATCGAATGTCTCACGAGAGACACTTTTGAAAATTGTGATTATCCGAGCCCACAAAGAATTGATTTCTTTCGTGCAATGCTTATTGAGACCTCTCCACCCATTCTTTTTACCTTGAGCATTTTTCCACCTATCCGAGACATTCGATCACGAGCGTGCATGTCAGGCGACCATAGCGTAGTAGAGAAATCCATCGAAGATATTTTGATTGACCTTATGGTGAAGAAGGTCATGTCCTCAAGGGTACATGCCTCATCGATGGGAGGATTGCAAGCCTCCCCATCCACTGTATGTCAATCTGGGCCATCCTGAACTGCGACAGAGAAATGGAGCAAGCATCATGACGACTTAGTGAACGCGAAGCTCATCTCGTCGGTCCTGACTGCCTATATCCCGCCTCTTGCTGGTGCACTTAGTCATGACAATATATCGAGGGACTTTGACTATACACCGATCTTTGCGTACCTCTTGAAGGGGATATAGATAGTTGGACCATAGTTAGGATAGATTATGATGCTAAAGATCAGTGATTTCAACTTGGCAGACTGCAAGAATTATGGAATGCTCGCACCACATAAGTACTTGACAAAGACAATGGGAAATAATTCAAAGATAATCCCCCATCCGTGGACCATGGACATCGCAAGATCAACAATCCTTAATGTGATGAAGATACCACACTTCGACAGACATCAAGAGGTTAACACATGTTTTAAACTCCTCTTGTCGTGCTTCCATGGCAGTTACCTGTTTTTGGATAGGCGCATCATTGTAGATCCGACGCTAATCCACCGAATCACTGGATTGAGCATGTAGGGACCGAACCCTCAAGATTTTTACCCAGGGAAGGCTGCAGATCGCACCCTGGCGTAGAAAATAAAGGACACCTACGATGATGTGGAGAAAGGAAAGAGGGGATACAAGGTATCCTCCATCCAAAATGGTGTAGTGCACCTAGATTTCTAGTTGATTGCTAGTAAGATCGTCAGGAAGAATAGACTAACATAGGTCACAGGGTTCGTCATCAACCTCATAGGAAAGTGCGTCGAAAGGATGCAGATGAACTAGGCAAGCTACCTCGTCAACCAGTTGGAGCAAAATTTCCATGAAGCGTAAGACCAGGGCTACGAGTTTCACTTCAGTTGGTTGCTGATTCTTGTTGCCTACATCGCTTGGGAGATGTCAGAGGGAGCAAACTTCCCCGAATTTGAGCCGTCTGAACCACTGGCCGCGAGGTTCACTACCCTCTGGTATTCGGGCTACATGGTGAAGCAATGGCATTCCAGTGCGGTGTTCCACACCTATTACTTGCAACTGAAGAGGGACATTGAATCCTTCCCTCACATGACGATGAATACACTTCATAGGTTCAGACCAATAGCGAAGTTCTGCGCAGACAGACACTTCATTTACATCACTGTGCGCGGAGATGAACACAAGGAAGAAATCTAGTCCTATTACAAAATGACCGAGGAAGATATGGAGGAGATAACTAAGGAGTGGCTGACATAATTCATTGTACCGGTCGAACAGACATAACTCTTCGACCCCGACCTCATTGGAAGTCCTATAGTCACTCGGGAAGAGTATATTGGACCAGGCAGTAGCAAGAAGAAGAAGAAGGAAGAAGTACATAAAATTCACAACGCATTAGAGGAGACACACCAGATTCAACTGAAGGGGGAGGAGGTGACGAAGTAGACAAATAAGAGGATCAAGGGGAAGAATACAAGTAGAAATAGGGTGAAGTAACACCGCCTAAAGACCCCCTTACGGAGACAGATACATCTAAGAAAATAAAGGTTTCTCCAAAGAAACCCTCAGCGTGGATGAATTCACGTGCCAATAAGCGCCACTTATAGACTATACTTATGGTGGATGATATTGACCTCATCATTTCATCTGTATCAGATACTTCCGAGGACATTTTGCAGTGAAGCAAAACCAAACATGAGATAATGTATGACCGGATCGAGGCAGAGCTCAAAGGGGTACAACATGATCTTTATTCGAGCCGCGCAGTTTCTACAACATCGTTGTCATCAGGGGGCATATAAGTATGAGATGAGCCTGCCCAACTACATAGAATAACAGATGCGACAGAAGCTTGCCTTCGTTAGGACCAGGAAGAAAAAGAGCAGGCCACAAAGGAATTTAAGCAAGCAAAGGAGGAAGCCCTAGAGTAGCGTCGGGTTGCATAACAATAGAAAGATGACCTCCAAGCGAAGTTTGTAGAGGATAGATCCAGAAGGAAAACAAACAACTTCTCACGAAGCAAATTGGAATTAAAGAAGTAGTAAATAGAGCACTTCGCTCTGTGCCAGGCCTGGCACAGATGGAAGAGGAAACAACTGAGAGTCAAGTGGGGAAGCTCGCTGAAGCCATTCAATAGCTCCAAGCAAGAGTAGCAGAACTGGAATTGCAAGAAGTGCTGAGCACTCCGTAGAAAGCATGAGATCAGAGGGAAGAAACTTCCCGGAGCGCAGTCGAAAGAATCAAGGCATTGGCCTTAGAATACAAGATTTTATCACTCCAAAATTCACCCTAGACCGTAATCAAGTGAGCTTGATAACATCAAAAGTTTTGTAAATGTAAATGAGTTTTTAAAAGGTCAAATGGACAAGACTCAAAATAATAATGTTCCAACTCAGAAAAAAGGGCTAGCATGCACTAGAAATCAAGGTCTTGGCTAACTTCAATCAGTAATTTGGAGTGAGTATGAATATAGGGAAGACTTCAATGAGAGGAATATAGGGGCTGCTGTAAACATCAGGTCTATAGAAAGCCTAAGGAAGAAATATTCATAACACAAGATCTTCTTGAGTTCAGAAACTAAGGAAGCTAAATCAACATCATGATAATATAATGATCAAACATCCATCATAACATCACCAAAACCATTCATGTGAATTATTCAAAGCATGAAAATTTAGCACCAGAAGCAAATAAGCTGAAAGAGAAGCTGATTTCTATTAACCAAAAAGTCTTAAGTCCAATACATAACCAGCTCACAGTAACTTTATCAAAACATTACAATTAGGGAGCCTCTTGCTCCAACCATTCAAACCTTCTCTACTCTTGTACCATGAAATATATAACACTATAGGTCCTTTGTAGCTCACCAATTTGAACTCCAACCCCTTTCCCAAAACTAGGCTTAGAAATGCCACTTGTAATTCTCAAAATACAACAACTGTGTAAAAAATGAAAGAGTCTTTTGTAGATTGGTTTGTTGTGAGAAAAAACCTCTCTCAGTTCTTTGAGATTCGTTTTCATTTGCCCGGGATCTGCATTTCAAAAACATGTGTCAAACAGAGATAGTCTGAGATCCGAAAATTAGGGCTCAAAGATGAATTCGATTCTCTCAATATATGACACCTGTGGGAAAATTGAGAAAGGTTATTGTTCTTTGATGTGTTAGTAACAAAATTCTCTACCCGTTTCTCAAAATGATTCTCCAGTCGCTCATAATAATAATTTTAAAATGATGACTCAACATAGTAAAAACAGACTCTTCTGCACTTTCGACGGCTTATTTGCCCTTGAAAATCTGATTTAGCCGCTGAAAGCCCTGAATTTCGGCGGCGCACAACCCTGTAATTTTACCACTTAGCCACCGAAAGCTAAAAATCAGTTTTTGGTCTACTTTGAAATGGAATTTGATTTATGTGTTGGAATGATATAGTTTTAAGAGCTTGTCTCAAATCCTTTAGACCTTAAGATTAGAAATAACTTTTCTACCTAATTCTCCTCTTATCATGTGATTTGGAAATCATTAGCAAGTTATTTTTGATCGCTAACATTTGGCTCCAACTGGGATGGAGACCTCCCTGCGAGGCTCCAAGAACCTAGTAGTTCCAGTTGCCTTATCTGTTGGGCTATGGAGTCATATGGCCTGTGAAACCAATATCTGAAAACTCTCAAGACCTGTGCAATTGATCTCCGTATACCTTCAAAACTGGCCTTTATTCACACAAAATGAATGATATTTCTGCTGCAAACTAGAAGAAAATAAATTCTTGGGCAACGAGCCTATTTCCTACCCTACTCTACTCTAACCAGCTTTGCAATTGGATAGGTAAATGCTGTCTTCATTAAACAACCATTCAAGTAATTTTAAAATTGAAGAAACCTCGTCTCTGTCACTGATCAACAACTTATGTTTGAAATGTAACAACAGTGATAAGAATTCATTCAAGAAAGCACTCACCTAGACATGATGATAAAAAGATAAAGTCTACATGCTCCAAATCATTTGAAAAGTGCAACTCTATGTATTCATCGACAGGGTCATGAAACTGAAAGCAATGCCTGATTAATTTATGAAAGGTTACCTTCACCGTTTCAAAGCCGCTGACAGTTTGTGTGATGTCTTCTACATGCACACTTGATTGAATGACACACACGTACATTTGTGGGTTGAATAGTTGTTTCGTAACTCCATAACCACCTTTTGGTTGATGTCTGATCATCTCTGCATATACCGTGGGGATAGTCTTCTGCTTATACACCTCTGACTCTTGATATTCAGAATGTCTTGTTTCTAGATGCTCTCTAACAACAAAGTATTCATTACCAAAGTGTTTGTCAACAACAAGCTGCTCTTGGTCGATGTTTGAGACAATGACTTCCTTAGAGGAAAGTTTGTCAAAGATACATGCTACGAGGACCAAATCACCCACTATCTTTTCTTCATAGGGACAACAAATAAAATATGCCTCATGTTTAGAACTGACATGATGTTGACTTTGAATCTTGCCACAAGCTCGGAGGTTCTCCTCCACTTCCTCAACATCCATGAATAACTGTGATAAAGATGTAGATTTTCTTTCCCTAAGATACAAAATCAGGTCATAATATTGAGACATTATGTAATACACCATGAAAACAGTCTCAGAAGGTTTAATTTCCAGGGGCAGGTTGCAATACAAGCTGTAAAACCTTCGATTAAAAACAGATAGAACTTCATTTTTTCCCCTTCTCAAAGTAGTGAACTCATGTAGGTACTGATCCAATGACTTTTTCTCACCCCAACACTTTAAAAATGTGTCATATAGTTCATCCCATGAACCAATGGAAGCAACTTCCATATTCTTGAACCACAACGCAACATCTCCAATCAAATATTTAGAGAAAAGCCTCATGATAATATCTTCATGCAAGATTTCCAGATTATCGATGAAGTCTTGAAAGGATGACATATGCTCTTCTCCTATAGTGCTATCTTTTCCAGAAAAAGCTGGTAGGTAGTCTACAAATTCGGGAGGGTAAGGATGAAGAAAGGATGGCAACTTTAGAGGTCCAAACATCTTTCTCCTAACCTTAAACTGTAATTCAGTGGGTTTCTGAACATTAGAAGGTTGTTGGTGAAGGTCAGAGGAGATGGAAGCCTGAACTAAATCAGTTTTATTATTTGCAAAAGGACAATAATCATTTGGTGCATGTTGAATTTCAACATGCTGGTTTTTAACAACAGAGGGAATGGTAGAAGGTAATAAATCAACTTTGAAATCTGGAGAGGGGAGAGAATCGTAAGGTTCATACTGATTAAAAAAGTGTTTATGAACCTCATCTTCTTCATGTGTTTGAAGTGGATGGATATCCTTAATATCAATGAAATGGGAAGTAGGTAAATATACTTGTTTGAAAAAGGAATATGCAAGAGTTGTCTAGTGGTCCTTAGAGTATACAAAGCAGATTATGATTCTCCTAATGTGTGCATGGAAATTCAAGAAAGAATGTAGGATAAAGAGCACAAGTTCCAGAAAGAAATTCAAAACATGATACTTGAACTTTCCTCTGCATTCCATTTCTGTCCAAGCTTGTTCCCACATTGGAGTCTTCCAACAGGTTCGTCTTCATGGAGTCGCTAGGTAGACGATTACAGTCAATTTTATGTATCCCTCTCTTGTCTACCATCAAGAGATGGATCTATGTCATTCTTCCCAGGGAACTCTTCAGTCTGCTCAAATCCATCCCTGACAACGACGCCATTTATGTTATCACTCCAAAAGTCACCCTAGACTGTAATCAAGTGAGCTTGGTAATATCAAAATTTTTGTAAATGTAAATGAGTTTTTAAAAGGTCAAATGGACAAGACTCAAAATAATAATGTTCCAACTCAGAAAACAAAGCTAGCATGCACCAACAATCAAGGTCTTGGCTAACTTCAATCAGTAATTGGGAGTGAGTATGAATAGAGGGAAGACTTCAATGACATGAATGTAGGGGCTTATGTAAACATCAGGTCTACATAAATCCTAAGGAAGAAATATTCATAACAGAAGATCTTCTTGAGTTCAGAAACTAAGAAAGCTAAATCAACATCATGATAATATAATGATCAAACATCCATCATAACATCACTACAACCATTCATGTGAATCATTCAAAGCATGAACATTTAGCATCATAAGCAAATAAGCTAAAAGAGAAACTCATTT
>SNQJ01S0065190.1:5352-28189 GCA_010110895.2 Picea sitchensis | reverse complement strand
TGAACACATTACTTGTAGAGACATCACCAGAGTGACCAAAATCATGTGTAACAAGGGCTATGCACATATAACAACACCCATGGAAAATATTTTAAAGAAATATTGTAAGTTTCAATGGTCAGAGGAATTCCAATAGAGCTTCAACACACTAAAGCAAAAAATGGTCACTGTGCCAATCTTGGTTTTTCCATATTGGAGTAAGGAATTCCATGTCCATGTCATTGATTCATATATTGCATTAGGGGCAGTGTTATCACAACTAGGAGCAAGAGATATTGACCACCCACTAGCCTTTAATGGCAAGAAGCTCTCTACAGCTGAGATAAATTACACTACCACCGAAAGAGAAGGTTTAGCTATGGTGTATGCCCTGCAGAAGTTTCAACACTACTTGTTGGGAGGGAACTTTAAGATGTTTACTGATCACTCTGCATTGAAATAATTAGTCAACAAGCCGGTGTTGGGGGAAAGAATATGCATATGGCTGCTGCTATTCCAAAAATATGATTTTGAGATTGTGGTCAAGACAGGAAGAATGAACAAGGGACCTGATCACTTGTCCAGATTAGAGCATGGAGAGGAACCTACTAGTTCGGAGGATACACTACTAGATGCACAATTACTGGCCATCAGGAAAGTTGATGATCACTTCACTGACATATTTCACTTCCTGTCCACAGGAATCACACCTCTCGAATACACAGTTATTCAGAAGAAACAACTGGTAGTTCGTGCTGTAGATTTTTCACTTATAGCTGGACAACTATATAAGATGGGACCCGATGGGATCTTGAGGAGATGTGTTATGGAGGTATAAAGAACACTAATTCTAGAAGAATAACATGAAGGCATCGCAGGATGACACTATGCAGGGAAAGCAACAATGCAGAAGGTTCTCAGAGCTAGTCTCTGGTGGCCCACTTTACACAAAGATGCTAAGGAATAATACATAACCTGCAATGTATGCCAAAGAGTTGGGAAAATTTCAATAAGATATGAGATGCCTTTAGCACCTCATATAATGTTACAGGCATTTGAGAAATGGGCCATTGATTTTGTGGGACCTATCAACCCACCAGGAAAGCACACAGGAGATCGATACATCATCACCATGACATAATATTTGACCAGATAGGAAGAAGCAAGAGAAATTAAGGACTATAGTGCAACTACAACTACACAATTCATCTTTTAGGATATCATACCCAGGTTTGGATGCCCAAATATTCTTATGAGCAATCAAGGTACTCATTTTATTAATAAAACTATTGAATCCTTGACTCAGGATTTGAAGTTCATTATCAGAAAAGTACTCCATAACAGCCACAAGCGAATGGTACAGTCGAATATTTCAATAAGATATTGGAGACAACGCTGGCAAAGATTTGTAGTGTGAACAAAGATGATTGGGATTTAATAATTCCAGCAGTATTATGGGCCTATAGAACTACTTGCAAGAAGTTAACAACACAGACCCCATTTAATTTGATATATGGCTTGGAAGCAGTGGTACCTATGGAATATTTAGTTCCTAGTTTAAGAATTGCAACATTTACAGGTATGGATAACATAGGCACTGTACAAGACATGCTTGTGAAGTTGGTAGAACTAGAGGAAGACATGTTTATTGCAGGATTTCATCAGCAGGTACAGAAAAAAGGAGAAAAGTCTTATCATGACAGACACATCAGGAGAAAAGCATTTAAGTAGGGATATTTGTTATTGTTATATGACAACAAGTTCACGAAGCATCCAGGGAAGTTCATGACACATTGGATAGGACCATTTGAGGTAGCCTACATCACAAAAGGAGGAGATGTGCAATTAAATACCCTGAATGGAGAATGGAAAGAAGGTTTGATAAATGGGAGCTGGTTGAAATTGTGTTATGAAAACCATCTTCCTTGCATCTCTCAGTAAAATCAAAGGAAGAAGGGTCTAGGCACCAGGTGCAGTTGAAATTGGGTACCAGAAACATAAAATACAATCTGCATAAGGAAGGAAGGGACCGAGTAGAAAACATAGGCTGCCTCGCGTAGTCTAAAGTCGAAGTAAAACATAAGGTTCATTCTTGCAGTGACTTAGGATGAGTCACATGTGAGTGTTGGGGGCCTGTTGGCCCTTGGATATGAAAGGAAGCAAAGAGTAAGGAAGAAAGGCGAAGTACAAATTGCATGGAAGGCACATTGACCGAGAATGGGTTGAAGTGGTCAAGGAATCAGAAAAGAAGGAGCGAAGAAAGGAAAATCTAGTCGTTGGAAGAGAAGACCAAGGAAGATAGATCAACAAGGAATATGGATCATGGACAACTTAACAAGCGAAAAAATCCACCGACGGATGCTTTGGATAACCTCGCGGGAAATAAGGAAGAACAGGCTGGAGAAGCCCTGAAAACGCGGGTCAAGTGGACCGAGGGTTTTGGATATAGGGTTTTGACACCTAGACGTTTGTCATGTAATGTATAAATAAAGGTCTAGAGGACCTGGGATGGGTTGGTTCATAATATTATGGTTAATGGTTGATGATTGTTGTTGTTGTGAGAGGGAGAGAAGCAGGTTGTTGTAGAGAGTCTGTATTGTAAGATCTTCAGCTGGGTGAGAAGATCATCCTTCCAGCTGGGTGTGCAAGGAGGGAATAGAAAGAGAAAGAGAGAGATATGTAAGCCAAGAGCGTAGATAGAACTGTATATTTTCATTTAATATATCAAGAAACACAATTCTGTGGATGTAGCCCTAGGGAGAGGGTGAACCACGTATATCTTATTGTTCTTTGTGGTTGGTGCTGTGTTCTTTGCTTCCCATTATATTGTTATTGCATTGTTGTGTTAGATTTGAGATATAAATTGCGAGGTAAGCTTAAGAGTGGTAAATAATATCTAGATTGTTGTGTGATGTTTCCCTAGATCCACTTTGTATTTCCTCTGGTTGTGGACACCTATGTCCTGCAACCTCCTATTCCTACTTTGGGTGAGCCTACATCTGCTTCATAGGTGTTGCCGAAAGGGTGCATTGTTAGAGTTGAACCCTGGGTCTGCCTCTGTGCCAACACTGCTGCTGCAATATACTTTGCCTCGGCTGTAGATAGAGATATTGATGCTTGTTTCTTTCTTATCCATGATACTAAACACTCACCCAAGTAGAATGATACTCCACTGGTGCTTCGTCGGTCATCAATACAACCTGCCCAATCTGCATCTGTGTAGGCAATAAGAGATAGATCCTTTCCTTTAGGATACCATAATCCAAAATCTTCTATTCCTTTAAGATATCTGAAAATCATCTTAACTGCTAACACATGTGATTCATTTGGTGCTGCTTGAAATCGTGCCACCTTTCCAATTGTTGGCCCTCGACCAAGTTTTGAGGAAATCTTGGTCAGGTTTGACCACTTTTTGGACTTCAACACAGTGATTGAGGAAGGTGCACCCAGGCAGAGCTGAGATTGTGGATCTCACTTGTTTTGTGGGATTTGTGGATCCAACAAGGGGTTTCCTAGGGTTTTGTTTAATGGGTTATGGGATGTCGGCCCATGGGTTTACCTATGATTAGGCATTTTGTAAGGGATTGTAAAAGTATAAATAAGTAGGAATGTATGATAGGAGGAGAGACTTAGAGAGCGAATTCTAAGTGGCTAAGTGCAATTAGTTTTGAGTGTTTTGTGCAACAAAATGTGTATGTAAGGCTCTATGCTCGATAAAGGAGTTGGATCTGTGCCTTGACCTAATTTTGGGAAGGAGGATCAGGTGCTCAGTGCGTAGATCTCTTGTCCTATGCGAATATTGGCTCTGTGGCTTAGTGCAAAGGAGCGAATGAATGTAATAGATTGAAGAATAATAAATAAGATGAAGCAATTGGTGGACGTAGCCCCACACTGGGGTGAACCACATATATCTTGTGTCTTTTGGTTTCTTTGTGTTGTCTTGTTTATGCTATGAATGTGCTCAATGATTTACTTATTATGTTTGTTAGATAGAAGTGTTGATGCTTAGTGCTTCACTTAAAGATGAATGAATGTTAGATCTAACTCTGTGCTGAGTGCTAAGTGGGTGAAGTATTTACTCTTTATTGTTACTACGCCGATCCATATTAGGGTTTGTTATGCATTGTTAA
The DNA here is from genome assembly GCA_010110895.2 of Picea sitchensis. NCBI lineage: Eukaryota > Viridiplantae > Streptophyta > Pinopsida > Pinales > Pinaceae > Picea > Picea sitchensis. Next base: position 24,080 of record SNQJ01S0065190.1, on the reverse strand, counting down.
GAAAAGATAATGAACTAATGCATATCACCTTCTAAGTGTGACTAGAATACTCTATGAAGTGTTATAATCACAGATCTGTGTCCCAGCTTGGTTACAGACATCTGAGTCCTGTAACCCCCCTTTGCTTCTACCTTGAGTGAGACTTCGATTGTTTCATAGGTGTTGCCGAAAGGGTCGGTAGTTAGGGTTTTGTTAGTGCGCTGTTGAAGAGTTGAACCTTGGGTCTGCCCCTATGCCAACAAATGGTTCTAATGCCGGGACCTAAAACTGTGATTGATGGGAACTAAAGTAAAGAAAATAGAATCTCTCTGCATAGATTTGCTGCTGTAGTGCACAATACTCTACTTGAATTGCGAAGCTTTGTGCTAAAAAAGAAACCCGATCTGAATAAAAGAGGTAAAGATTTGTGCTTTGATAGAGTAATATAAGTGAAATTTTTTCTTTCGAAAGTATGAATTTAGGTATGTTTAATAGATTCTGTCATAGTCTGAAAGTTAGGGAACAGTTGGAAGAAAGCATTGATCTAAGTAAAGCTAATCGAAATGAAGGAAGTTATGTTATTCCTATGCATAGAAATAATTTTTGGACTAATAAGTGGATGCAGGAAATTAGACAGAATTATTGCAGATTGCAAGTCCAACATTGTGATCCCAGTGCGCAGTACAAGAGAAGTTGGGGAGCATACAAGAGGAAAAGAGGATTTACACTATGTTATAAGTGCAAAAGACCGGGACATCTTGCTATGGAATTCCCTGGTACAGGTCCTATTTGTCTTTGTTGTAAAATTGTTGGTAATGAGGTTGAGGATTGTCCAAGGATGATTGCTAAAGTTGAAAGGATGAACATGAGACAAGGAAACAAAAGTCAAGAGACTAGGAACATGTTGGAGAATCAGAAAAAGAACATATCAGAGGAATTTCAAACTACATTAGTGCAGTCAAAAGAAATGATGGATGTTCATAAAGATATTAGTTTACCAAAGATCATGAAAGAAAAACAATGCATAAGTACAAGAATAGAAGAATTCAACATAGACCGTGTCTTGGATGAAGAAACACAAGTGAATATTATGACAGAGGGCACTTGGGAAATTTTGGGAAAGTCTACTATGGTACCTTCACTGGGAAGGAAAGGATTTTTCAAGGGAAAGATGACAACCTTATGTGGAAGATTTACTAATGTACCTATTATTATCCATGGAACATCGATTGAAGAGGAATTTGAAGTCATTAAGTTTGTTGAGAACAACGCCCCTTTCCCACTTTTATTAGGAAAGTCTTGTATTGAGAAATATCAGATCATAAGGAAAGCAAAGGAAGAAGCTACAGAAAAGAAAAATCAAGAAATAAGGGATTTCATAGCTAGAAAAATAGATCGACTGATAGAAGAAGAAGAAGTTAAGTTGAAGCAAAAAAATGCAAGAGAATTAGCTATCGAAGTTGAAAGAACACAAGAAGGTTTGAAGGACCTATATATGCAAGAAACAAGAATACCCACCCTGGAATTAATAAGAGAACATGTATTAAGTTCGAACCCTTTGAGAGCACATCAACAATGTGAAGTCACCACACTAAGAGAAGATAAAAATAAGAATGGAAAGAGAGTTCTAGAAATTGTTAGAGAAACTTAGATTACAGGGAAGAAGGAAAGGAAGACCAATAAAAATAAATCCAAGTTAGAAAATCTACAGGAAGCTACGAAGAACAGATGGAAGACTTCATAGACTGGAACCTCGCAGGAGGCAGGTTCGTAGGATTTGAAACTCGCTGGAACAACAGAACCGTGCATAATGGGACTTCACACTGGCGAAGCTATATGACTGTTGGAGGTGCCCAAACCGTTAGAACGACGCTCCAGAACGACCACACAATGCATTTATGGGTGGATGGACCGCTTTTGGGACGTTGAGACCGCTCCATAACAAACATATTCGCATTGATGGAAGCATTCCTACCCGTTGGAAGAATCCATTACGATGCTCGAGGAGGAAAAAGAGAAGATACAAAGAGAAAAGGACCAGCTGCTCGCAGAACAAACTACGGTCAAAGAAGCGGTGAATAAAGAAATTCACTATGTGCCATGCTTGGCACAGGGGGAACATGAGTCGATCAAAGTTCAAGTGGTGAAGCTCACTGAGGCCATCCAACAGCTTCAAGCGAGGATAACAGAGTTGGATATCCAAGCAGTACCGAGCACTCCATAGGAGGTGCACGACCAGAGGGAGGAAGCCGCTAAGAACGTAGTTATAAGGATCAGAGCCCTCACCTCAAAATGCAAAAAACTGAGTGATAGAAGTGCACAGACTTATGAACACCTCACAAAATATCTAGAGCTAAGGAAACTGGAAGCACAATTACAGGAAGCACAACAACATGCATTGTCATTACATGCGTAGATGAAGCTGCTCATTGCGGTAGAAAGAATGAAGAGATCTCAGGAACAACGCACGGTTAAAAAACAAATTACTACCATTTATGGAAGGGTAATGGAATTCACGCAGAATCTACAACCTGTGCAGGATGAAGCTTGCAAGGTGTTTGAAGAAATTGAGGGACAAGGCTCACAATTGGACCAAGTAGTCGCGACAATAGAACAACTCCTGGAAGGGCCTGTTACAGAGCAAATGATCCAAAAGGTCGCTAAGTAGGAGGCTTAGATGAAACAAGAAGTCGATGCAACTCGAGTGAATCTCAAGGACTTTGAAGCAATGTTGCCCAGACCTGAGTGACTCGGGATGAGTGATAGGTGAGTGTTGGGGGCTTGTTGGCTCTCGACCAAGTTTTGAGGAAATCTTGGTCAAGTTTGACCAATTTTTGGACTTTGACGCAGTGGTCGAGGAAGGTGCACCTAGGCAGAGATGAGATCACAGATCTCACTTGTTTTGCGGGCTTTGTGGACCCAAGAAGGGGTTCCCTAGGGTTTTTGTAATGGGTTATGGGATGTCAGCCCACGGGTTTACCCATGATTAGGCCTTTTGTAAGGGATTGTAAAAGTATAAATAAGTAGGAATGCATGATAGGAGGAGAGACTTAGAGAGAGAATTCTAAGTGGCTAAGTGCAAGTAGTTCTGAGTGATTTGTGCAACAAAATGTGTATGTAAGGCTCTGTGCCTTGACCTAATTTTGGAAAGGAGGATCAGGTGCTCAGTGCGCATATCTCCTGTCCTCTCTGAAGATTGACTCTGTGGCTTAGTGCATAGGAGCAGATGCATGTAAGAGATTGAAGAATAATAAATAAGACAAAGCAATTGGTGGACGTAGCCCCACACTGGGGTGAACCACGTATATCTTGTGTATTTTGGTTGCTTTGTGTTGTCTTGTTTATGCTATGAATGTTCTCAGTTCTTTACTTATTATGTTTGTTAGATAGATCTACTGATGCTTTATGATTCACTTAAAGATGAATGAATGTTAGATCTAACTCTGTGATGAGTGCTAAGTGGGTGAAGTATTTACTCTTTATTGTTACTGCACTGATCCATATTAGGGTTTGTTCTACGATGTTAATAAAATATAATGAACTAATGAATATCAACTTCTAAGTGTGGCTATAATACTCTACAAAGTTTTATAATCATAGATCTGTGTCCCAACTTGGTTACAGACACTTGATTTTTGTAACCCCCCCCTACTTCTACCTCGGGTGAGACTTCGCCTGCTTCGCAGGTGTTACCAAAAGGGCCTGTAGTTAGGGTTTTGTTGGTGTGTTGTTGAAGTGTTGAACCCTGGGTCTGCCCCTGTGCCAACACCAACTGCCTGCATTACATTTGGTTTGGATGTTGTCACATACAGTAGGCTACAAATCATTGACCTGTATTGCCTCTGATCTGTAGACTCTGAATCATCATCTTTTCTTAACTTGCATCTGGTTTGCATGGGAGTGATAACGGGTTTGCAATCTTCCATTCTGAACCTCTTTAGCATTTCTCTGATATACTTGGTTTGAGAAATAAAATTTCCTTGGTTGATTTGACGTATCTGAAGTCCCAGAAAGAAGGATAGTTCTCCAAGTAATGACATTTCAAATTCATTTTTCATATCCTTTGCAAATTTCTGGCTTAACCTGTCGTCATCACTACCAAAAATAATATCATCAACATAAACTTCAATTAATAAAATACTATCTTGACTTACCTTGATGTAGAGGTTGTTGTCTGCACTTCCTTTTTTGAACCCTGCCTATTGTAGATATTTATCCAGTCTAGAGTATCATGCTATAGGAGAATGTTTTATACCATACAAGGCCTTCTTTAATTTACACACATAATCTGCATTCTCTGACAACTGAAATCCTTCTGGTTGTTCAATGTAGACTTTTTCTTCAAGTTCTCCATTCAGAAAAACTGATTTTACGTCCATCTGATACACTTATTTTTGGAGCATGCATAAGCTAAAAGCAATTAGATTGCTTCCATTCTAGCAAATGGGGAAAATGTCTCTTCAAAGTCAATTCCTTCAACCTATGCATATCCTTTACATACCAATCTGGCTTTGTTCCTTTTAACCTATCCATCTTCAGTCAATTTATTCTTGTATACCCACTTTGTGCCGATCACATTCTTATCCTGTGGTCTTGGAACCAATTCCCAAGTGTCATTTTTCTCTATTTGATCCAATTATTCATCCATGGCCTTGTTAGAAAATTCATCCTTGCTGGCCTCTTCAAAATAGGTTGGTTCAATCATAAATGTGAGTGCTAGGTGCATTTTTTATGGTGAATGGATTCTTCTTCTAGTCTCAACTCCTGCGTCTTTGTTTCCAATAATCTGATCTGAAGGATGATTTTTCTATACTCATCTGCTAGGTGTTTTTGGAGTTACTTGCTGAACTTTCTCTTATGTTTCTGTCGCATCCTCTTCGTCTTCCCCTTATTTTTCATATTTTGTTTCTTCTTCGTAAAATTGTTCCATTGATTCATTTTCTTCTTCCTTTAATTGTTGTCTACTTGTTTAATCAATTGTTACATTGATTCTTTCCACCACTTTGTTTAATCTTAGGTTGTAACACTTGTATGGTTTTCTTGTACTTGAGTAACCAACATGTACTCCTTTTTCCACATGAGAGTCAAACTTTCCCATTCTTCCATCTTCTCTTTTGATGTAGCATTTGCTTCCAAAAACTCTGAAGTGCTTTACATTTGATGGTCTTCCTTTCCATAGCTCATAAGGAGTATTGTAAGTGTTGTTTCTGAGCATTACTTTGTTTTGAATGTGAACTGCTGTATGCACTTCCTGTGTCCAAAAAATGTCTGTCAATTTTGAATCCATTAGCATTGTTCAAGCCATTTCCTGTACTGTCCTATTCTTTCTTTCAACAACTCCATTTTGTTGAGGTGTCTTAGCAACAGATAATTACCTTTTTATTCCATGACTGTAGTAGTAGTCCATAAATTCCTTTGAAGTTAACTCTCCTCCATTATCAGATCTCAAGCATTTGATTTTTGAATCCATTTCATTTTCAACCATTTCCTTGTAGATCTTGAATTTTTCAAAAGCTTTTGACTTATTCTTGAGAAAGAAAACTGCGGTCATTCTTGTATAATCATCAACTAATAACATAAAGTATTTCTAACCTTTTAAGCCCTTTGTTGGTCCAACTAGATCAGTATGCACAATTTCTAGTGGTCTTGTCGTTGAATATTCCTTTGATTTGAACTTGGTATTTTTTTGCTTTCCTTGTTGACAATGCTTGCATAAAGTGTTGCTTGGTTTTGTGATTTGGGACATTTCTATGACTGCTTCTATTTTGCTGATTTTGACAAGGTTATCAAAATGTATGTGACCCATTCTTCTGTGCCATAGCCAACTTTCATCTTCCTTTCCTAGACAACACTTTTCATTTCCAATTTCAATTAACACATATATGTTGCTTGATGTTCTCACAGCTGTAGTAATCAATTTTCCTGAACCTTTTTTTCTTATCTCGCACTTTTGTGAATCAAAAGTAACTTTATGACCTTGGTCACAGATTTGAATCACACTTAGAAGATTATGTTTCATATCTTCTACTAGTAGAACATTTTTTGCCTTTGTATTCTTGTTCCCAATTCTGACTATGCTTTTTCCAATGATTTTGGATGAATCATCATTTCCGAAGGAGATTGATCCATCTCTTTCCTTTCGTAATGTAAGAAACTTGTCTTTATCACCTGCCATGTGTTTTGAACACCCACTGTCAACATACCAACCACATTTCTTCTACTTAGCTTGTAGAGCGAGTGTGCATTCTTCATTGCTATACTGATCCTGCTTTCTTATCCATGTCCTTTTCTGAGTTTCCTGTCTGTGACTGTCGTTAATCTGTTGCGGTTCTCTAGGAGGGACTATCATTTTGCAATCTTTGTCCATGTGTACACAATTGTTACATTTGTAACATTCCACTTTAGTGCTCAAAGATTCAAACCTGTACTAACTTCTTCTCTTTGTTTCACTAGCCCTTCTTGGATAACCCCTTTGTGTATGACTTTCAAAGTTGTTTTTGTTCCTGTTGTTAGCTCTGCAATTCATAGATTTATGGCCAAAACTATTACATGCATAACATAAACAAAAAAATATAGTTTGATAACTGGGAGTTGAATATCTTCTGAAAGGAGGTACTCTTATGAACTCTTCTTCTTCCCGAGGCCTATCTGTTGGTTGTTGATTCTGAAATCTAAATCTTCTCGATGGAGGAGTGTCCCTGTAATCTTCCTTGTAGATCTTCCTATCCCCCTTGATTACTCCTGCAAATATTTTTGGATATGTTTCTTGCTCTGTTGTTTTGGAGCTTGATCATTTTTCTGTCTAATTGTATCCAAGTCCAGACTTGTCATGATGAGATATTTGACTGTTGATAATGTCATTCAAAACTTTTGAGCTGTTCTGCATATTTTTCTTTTGAATATCCTTTCTTAATGTGACAATCTCTGCTTTCAAATTTCCAATGATCTTGTCTTTTTCTTCTAGATGTTATTTGAGTGCTTCTTCAATTATTTTATATTCTTCTATTTGAACCTTCAAATTTGTGATCATTTGTTCTAGTTATTGAGTGTCTTCTTTCTTGTCTAGTTCTACTTGTAGTTTCTTGTTTTTATTCTTTTCTCTTATGATAACTTCTATGGCACAGATTAATTCCTCTCGATAGTCAACTTCTACCTCTTCAATTTATTCTTCGACTTCTTCATATTCTTTTTCGGCTTCTGCATATTCTTCTTCTTCAGAGTCTTCTTTATCAGAGTCTTCTACTGCCATGAATATAACTCTTTCTGTCTCACTATCAATGACTTCATCTTCATCTGATGATGAGATGTCTTCTTTGGTGCATAAGATTTTCTTGAAAACTTTATTTGTGGTTATTTTGCCTTTATATGTTTGTTTTCCTTTTGAGTAACCTTCATCATTTCTCTTTTTATTATAAGGTCATTTGTTAGCAAAATTCCAAATACCATCACAATTAAAGAAAATTAAATGAAGCTTACCTCTATACCTACCGTCGATTCCCTTGTTCAGTATTTTGACAAAGTTGGCCACTTCTTCATCATCTTTCGAGACGTCACTACTGTTGCTATGTTCTTTTCTCCTTCCCTTTTGCTTTGAATTTTTGGATGCTTTGAAGGGTGTTTATTTTATATCTAGATTTTCCTGTTCAGTTCTCATTTCATATGCTATGAATATTCCATGTAATTCATCCATGATTATTGATTTAAGATTTGATATTTCTTCTAGTGATGATATCTTAGTGTCAAATCTCATAGGAAGAGATCTTAGTACTTTTTAAACAATTATAGATTCTTTGATTTATTCTCCCAATCCTATGATTACATTTACTGTTTCATCAACTCGTAAAAAGTAAGCTGCAATATTCTTATCTTCCTTCATCTTAAGTTGTTCGAACTGACCTCTGTAAGTTTGAAGCTTTGTTTCTTTGAATTTTGAATCTCCATAAATATTTTGAAGTTTGTGCCAAATATTTTTAGCGAATTTACAATGTGCAACTTTGGTGAATACCGTTTCACTAAGACCATTCAGAAGTGCATTTTTGGCTTTGGAATTATTCTGACTGAGTTTCACTACTTTGTCATTTGTTGACGGGACTGCTAGTGTTGTGTATCCATCTACAATTGATTGCCAAATTTCAAATCCTTGTGCCTGTATATATGTTTTCATCCTTATGCTCCAAAATGCATACTTCTGTCCATTGAACCGTGGTATTCCATTTTTATACAAGTTGTTTCTCTCCATGATCTACCTTTCAGTGGTTACACTGATTTCTGAAGGAACCTACTCTGATACCAATTGCTGGATTACTAGGAGGGGGGGTGAATCATTAATAGAGCAATCTAATCCTTTTTAACCATATAATCCAAGTGTTATATCAATGTAGAATTATTATCCAATAACTACAGAGTAAATAAACAATGAACAAATGAACAATCATACACATACATAGTACACCAGTGTTTTACGTGGAAACCCGAAGTGGGAGAAAACCACATAATTATTTTTCTTATATGTCTGGAAGCACCAACTTCCTTTGTTTTCCAGCTGCAACTGGAAGGAGGATCCAACCCCCTTGTTTCTCAAGCTACAACCTAAGGGAAGATCCAACTCCCCTAATATCTGGTTACAACCAGAAGGAGGCTACAACCCCCTATGTTCTCCAACTACAACCAGAAGTTGGCGACAACCACCTGTCCTTTCCCCGTCCAACCACCCTAAAGTAGAAGTAGATATACTTCAGGGCGGGTGGAAAAAGAAAGGAAAAGTGGTTGTAGCCACCTTTTGATTGTAGCCAGAGAACATAGGGGTTTGTAGCCTCCCATTGGTTGTAGGCAGAGAATAGGGGAGTTGGATCTTCCCTCAGGTTGTAGCCTAAGAAACAAGGGGGTTGGAGCCTCCTTCCAGTTGCAGCTGGAAAACAAAGGAAGTTGGTGCTTCCAATGAATGTAATTCTTCAAGACATATAAGAAAAAACATTCCATGGTTTTCTCCTGCTTTGGGTTTCCATGTAAAATACTGGTGTACTGTGTATGTGTATAATTGTTCATTTGTTCATTACTTATTTACTCTGCAATTATTGGATGATAATGATTCATTGATATAACACTTGGATTATATGGTTAAAAATGATTAAATTGCTCTATTATTGATTCACACCCCCTCTCAGTAATCCAATAATGGGGTGAATCAACATTGTTTCTTTTTCTCAAATTAAATAAATTATTTATTAATTTATAACAATTTATCAACAAGTATGTACATAATTCTTAATTTTAAAAGTAACAATAATCAAAATTCTATTTCATTTACAAGTTACAGTAGTAAGAGACACCAATCTCTCTTCTTTTGTGTACCAACTCATGGAGACACCAATTCCTATTTTTCAAGCACCAATTCCCTGTAGATCAGGCTCCAACTTGTAGAGAACTCCAATCGTCTTATTTCAAGCACCAAATTGAGGATGCACCAAATCCATGTTTCAATAATCTCTTGGATTACTAAGAGAGGGGTGAATTAGTAATGAACAATTTATACCACTTATTAATCCTTTTAACCACAATGTATATTCCTTTAACTTATTCAACAATGTTCAACAGTTCACCATTAATATATTATTGCATCATATAACATTAACATCCATAATTACATAATAAAAAATAATAGACACATCTACACAGTGCAAAATACACCACACTAGTACATATTGGAAAAATTTCAATGTTCTATTTGCGATGTTATAGACAAAATTGGGCATACTGTCGAAAAATAGAGGAAATTTTAATTTTTTTTCTCCATATTTCCCAATAACATCTGATCCAAGTGGATATCAGTGGCCACCCAACTTTTCCAACTGGCTCAAAACAATTTTATGGCAATTTTGGTAATTTACTATTTTTAGCAGTTTTTCGGGTCTTGAAAATTTTGGAGCCATTTTGAGGCCCTAAATGACATTTTTTGAGAAAATGAGGAGCAACATGGAATTTCCTTTCCTGTTCCTTGCACAAAAATTGTAGTCCTCGGATATATATTTCTAACTAGGTATTGATCACGTCAAACGAAGATCGTATGCAAACGTTACGACCCCGGGAAGTTGATGTACTGACTTACCCAAACGGGGCCCACATGACTTTTGGCGCTTCATCTCCCAGGGTTAGATTTTTGGATGTCTAGGGTTTTTGACATCCCTTTTTATTGTAAAAAGGCATTCAGAGCCTCATTGTAACCATCTTCTTGCAAATGAACACATCTGTCACATCTCTTCTCAGAGATAAGCCACCACCATTTCAACAAGCTTGTTTTCCACTGCATTTTATAGTTTCAAATTATTTCCTTATTGAATATAAAACTAGTTTTACTGTATCTCTGTTATTTTGTGTTAAGCACCTGTTAATAATATGTAGTCATTTCATTCTTCTAATAAAATTTGGATCAGTGGTATCAGAGCGGTCTGCTCCTTGTCATCTTAATGCATGTCCCCAACGAGGTCGAAGTACAAAGAGTTGGGTCTTGAGCTTGTTTCTCTTGAGGACAAAATATCTCCCACGCCCAAGCGAACTCTCATGTAAGGAGAAAATACATATTACGAGACAAGAGATCCTTTCAAAATTTTGCTTGAGGAATCCCTCACGCAACAGAGGAACGAGATGATGGTTATTTTCGTGCAAATTCTTTGGCGACTACCAACAAGCGACGCATCTTCTTCGAGTGGAGGCGTCACCCCCTTCAAGGTACAATTTTTTTTTGATATTCCTACATTTTAAGGTCAGATAGACGCAAATGTTATAGACAAGTGGTTGAATCTACTAGAAGGGTATTTTTCTATCCATAACTTTTCGAATAGAGAAAAAATTACTTTTGCGCTCCTCAAATCCGTTTCCCATGTCAAAGATTGGTGGGAAAATTTCTATAAGAAAAAGGAAAAAGAGGAACCCTCATTATTTACAGTCATGATCACCTGGGAATCCTTTAGGGATGCTATTAAGGAACAATACTACCCTGTTGGAAGTTATGATGACTTATATACCAAATGGACCACACTGCGGCAATAAAGAGACCAAGTAGTGCCATATTTGACAAATATCTTCCATACCTTGTGCACCAAGCTGAGTATCAAAGATTTAGAGTGACATATGGTGCTCTACATAGATACATCTAGAACAAAATAGAATTTCTAGACATTTCATCCTTGGGCGCGACCTACCGATATGCCATCAAAATCGAGTAGAAGCTCAAACAAAAGACATGGAAATTTGGGCCTAGGAAACCCTCACAACAAAATCCATGAAAGGGCAGCCCCAACCCACAAAACAAAGGACAGAGCAAAGATGAATAGTATCAGGACAACCAATCCAAGCCGCAAGCAAAGAAGGACACCAGAAATACAAAGAAAGATACCGAGAAGTGGTGCAACTTCCATAAGATCCCTTGGCATAACACTACTGACTGCCGCTCAAAGCAGTCGCTGGTGGCCAAAGTGAAAGCCTCTGAATCAGATGCGGGTTCAGACTCTGAGTCAGAACTAGAAAGGGGAAGATGAATCATTGATGCAGAACCTAGTGCCACTGTTGCTACCACCAAGCTCCAACCTAGTGAACCAAATGAGCCAGAAGAAGGAGAGTGCCTCTTCCATTCAAAGATGTGGGTAAGAGGCACCCCACTGCACTTCATCATTGATAGCAGTATCCAGAAGAACCTCATCTTAGTAGAGGTTGTCAAGTGGATGGCCCTGCTGATAATGCCACACCTACAATCGTACACCATTGGATGGCTCCGCCAAGGAAACGATCTCCACGTCATCCAACAGTGCCGATTGTCGTACAACATCAATCCCTTCAAAGACAAGGTATTGTGTGATGTTCTTTTGGGCCAACCTTATTTATGGAAACATCATGCTGTATATGAGTCTAGGCCTCGTAGTGTTATTATTACTTTGAACAGAAAATTGTACAGGATACAAGAGGCAGCCCCACCTAGTGACATTTCCTTGATCTCTGCTAAGAAATGCATGAAGGTCATCTCTCAGAAGGGGAAGTTTGTCTTCTTCATGATTCACTCTCAGAATGAGAGAAAGATCACAACCACATCCAAGGTCTGTGCGACCGACCTCTTCACACAACATAAGAAAGTAGATAAGGTTGTGGAAGAATACTCAGATATTTTCTCCTCACCTACCGGGGTACCTATGTACTTCCATGTCAAGCACTCCATCAATCTGACCCCTGTCTCACCACTGCCTAATGGCCCAGTTTATCACCTCTCTTTGTTAGAGAATGAGGATATCAAGCGACATATCCAAGAACTTCTCCACAAGGGGAACATCCATCCCAACTCATCACCTTGCAGGATCCCAATCGTGCTGGTATAGAAGAAATATGAAACCTAGCGAATCTGCATTGATTACCGGGTTTTGAATAAAATCACATTCAGAAACCGATACCCAATTCCCTGAATCGACAACCTCCTTGATCAACTGATGGGGACAAAATATTTCAGTAAGATTGATCTAAAGTCTGGCTACCACTAGGTCTCGATAGAATAGAAAAATGTATGGAAGACCGCCTTCAAGTCAAAGGAAGGCCTTTGTGAATGGTTGGTCATGCCTTTTGGTTTGTAAAATGATCCAACCACTTTCATGAGGATGATGGACAATATCCTGCGACTATTCACCAATACTTTTGTTGTGGTGTATCTGGATGAAATTTTCATTTACAACAAGACTTGTGCTGAACACTTGCAGCATATTCAACATGTTCTACACACCCTGTGACAACACAAGCTATACGCCAACTTGGAAAAATGTTCCTTCGACATGGAAAAGGTCCATTACCTAGGATACATTGTTAATCAACATGGCGTACATGTGGATCCAACCAAGATTCAAATAATCCATGACTATCCAACCCCAACCACACTCATTGAGCTTCAAATCTTCTTGGGCCTTGCCAATTTCTACTGCAGGTTTGTGTTGGGATTCTCCCATATTTCATGGGCCCTCAACCAAATAACCAAGGGTGGTGATAAGGAAAAAATTGTGTGGGGACGATCCCAACAACAAGCATTCGATGATTTGAAGTAGATCTTGTGCTTACCCCCAATACTTTCACTACCATACCTGCAACAACCCTTTGAGATTGAGACAGATGCTTCAAACTATGCTGTGGGCGCCGTTCTCACTTAGCACGACCACCCCGTGGCCTATCATAGTGAGACACTATCAGATGCTATCCGTAAGTACCCTACTTACGAAAAAGAAATGTACTCCATTGTGCAATCCTGCCGCCAGTGGATACATTACATTCTTGGGAAGGAGACAATCATCCACACTGATCATAAGCCACTGTAGTTCATGCAGACACAAGGAAAATTGCAGAATGACCACCATCAAAAGTGGTCCACATACTTAAAAAAATTCCACCTTAACATCAAGTATAAAATAGGAAACACCAACCACGTCGCTGATTTCCTCAGCAGACCTCCAATCACGACACTCACCACGGCGCCATGAGACCTCTGGATGGCCCCAACTCTATGAGATAGACCCAGACTTCACCACCACCTACCAAATGTTGGGTGCAAACGCAGTTGTCGATAATTTCCATCTTCAAGATGGGTTTTTTTGTCGTCTGGGCCATATCTGTGTTCCATAAAGAGAGCAAGCGACGCTGATCTAGGAAGCCCACTACAGTCGGGTGGAAGGACACTTCAGCGTCAAAAAGACAGTGGCAATCCTACATAAACATTTCTACTAGACGAAACTTCGATAGGATGTCAAAAATTATATCAGGTCCTGCATTGCTTGCGCTATTGCCAAACCGACCACTAAGAAACAGGTCCTGTACACCCCTCTTCCTACTCTTGACAGGCCATGGGAATCCATATCAATGGACTACATGTCGGGCCTCCCATCCACCAAGCGGGGAAATGAATGTGTTTTTTTGGTTGTTGATCACTTTTCTAATATGACGATTCTGGTTGCATGAAAGAAGAGAATCACAGTAGAGGCCACTGCCAAGCTCTTCTTTCAACGAGTCTGGGTACATTTTGGAATCCCACAAACCATTGTCTCATATTGGGATAGTCGATTTCTTAGCACATTCTGGTCAAGCCTCTGGTCACTGTTGGACACCAAGATCACTAAATCCATGACCTTCCACCCCCAGACAGATGGCCAAACCGAGGTCGTAAATCAAATGATTGTGCATATCCTTCGCATGTATAATTGTAAGTTTTAAACCTGCGAAGTAAAGCAATGCATATAGATTCTTAAGCAATACAAAAATTAATCAATGGCTCATACAAAGATTACACAGAGATTTTTACCGGAAACCCTCAACCGGGAAAACCTTTCTTATTTTCATTATCCCGAATTTCACCATTCACCATACAATATATACAATGTTTTTAGGTATTCCGTAGATACCAAAACCCTAATCCCTTAATCCAGGATTAATTTACAAATCGTCAGACGCAGTTGTTGTATCTGACGCACCTACACACACACACATGCAAAGAATATAACACATACCCAACAATAATTCCAAGCACCCTCGCACATGGGATGAGAGCCTTAGCTATGTCCAACATAGCTACAACCGAGCCCTGCATAACTCAACTGGTCACAACCCCTTTCATGTGGGGTTGGGATTCCAACCATTKGGTCCCATATATGTTGTACTTCCCCTTGCAGTCACCTCGACTGAMAAATCTCCTGCTACAAATGAAGTTGACAAAGCCACCTAGTTCATTGAGAGGATCCAACACATCCACCAACAGGTTCAAGATATCCTACATAAGTCCAATGAAAATTACAAGTAGCGCCATGATCAACATMGRGTGCCACATAATTTTCAGGTGGGCGACAAAGTTTGGTTGMACTTGCATAAATAACGCCTTAAAAGACCCCATCGGACACTTTGCCCACTCCATTATGGGCCATACACCATCACCAAGGCCGTGGGGGATAATTATTTTGAGCTCAACATTCCTCCTATCCTTGGCCTACACCTAGTGTTCAACGTGGATCTCCTTCGCCCTTATTTCTCACTGTTATCAAATTATTTGCGAAGGGGGAGTGTTTTCCTAAGAAGTTGGTCCCTTGGAGAAATGATTAAAGAAGCGGGAAAAAACCCACATTTTGGCTTATATCCTAAGTCGGAGGAGTGACGAGACATTTTTTCGCGACATGATCAGGCACGTGCAGGTCTGGGTAGTCGAGAGATAAGCGCCTTAGATCAACGATCGATGGCCATATCGGGGCCTCAACATCCACACACGATAAAAAAAGGTAGGGTAGACTGGGAAAAACAACCATGGTTTTTGAAGGTACTACGTGTCGGCCAAAGATACACATCGGGCCCAAAAGCGGGGAGGTTCCAAACCACTTTTCACAACCCTGATTTTCACATGTGCACATCGTGTCCTATCCTAGGCTGACAAGTGGCCACCCCTCATCACTTCCACTCCTAACATCTGTCTCCCACTCACTGTCCTGCCAACACCTGTCCCTTTCTCATCTCCTGCCACCTGTGCCACCTCGCTCTACATCGCCTCCATCCAATTACACCTCATCTTCCGCTTGTGTGACCCCCATGATATCCTCAGTCTCCTCATCCATTCACCACTGTCCACATGTCCATCTCCCATCTACTACTCCATATCGAGTGTGCCCATCACTTTGTCAGCAACCACGTCTATCGTCAGGCTTCCTCGTAAGCATCTAGCTCAGATCCAGACGACGAATGCTGAGGCTGCCACTTCCTGCAAATGCATAATTGACTTGGGTCTTCCAAAGTTCCAATGAAGCAGTTATTGAGGTTGGTGGGGGATGATTGAACATGGTTTCCACCATAAATGGAAAACCCAGAAAGGATTGTAAGCAGGTCAACTCAGCTGCAGAGCCTTCCTGGAATATGATTGCGTCTGACAGGGCCCATTTTGACAGGAAACTGCATGCACAGTGTGTCAAGAAGCATGAAGACGTAAGTCCTTTAATGAATCTTCTTGATTATGCTCCTGATATTTTGTTTTGAGTATAAATACTCAATTTTTTTATTTGGTAAAGGGTTGATGGTTGAGCTAGGATACCATATTGTAAAGTTTTGATGAAGCACTGGTTCCTCTGGTGATGTATCTTGTATTTGAGACTTCTTGTTTAATGAAAGTCAGTTTCTTTCCATCTCTTTGTAAATGCTGTGTTAAGACACTCAGAATTGGAGGATCCAGTCGAGGGTTGTGATGTTGTTTTGATGTAGGTTTGATCACTGCAACATTTTCACCAGTTTTAATCGGTTTCCCGTGTTATCGTTTCTCCCTCTTATACTGAGTAGGTTGGAATTGGAGGATCTAGTCGGGTTGTTATAGTAGCATTGTGATGTAGGTTTGATCATAGTGCTATTGTAAGTGTGTTTTTTAGACATATCTTAGTGTCTGAAGCTTTGAATTCAATAGGATCTTGTTCTTTAAGATTTTCTTCCTTAGGCTGCTGAAAGATCGAGTGTCCACAGTAGGCCCTTACATCTTCTCACCAGTTCTTCCTCCTACTCACACTTACTGCAACTTACTGATTGACGTTAGATCAAGACCTCACTTACCTATGCATTGCATGGTCCAATATTCTGAGTTAAAGTGATATAACCTTGAGACTACATCCATTAGACCACCCTTTAAACTATTTACTGTGACATACAAAATGATGGGTATCAGGCTTACCTTTGACACAATCCAGAGGTGACTTCT
Source organism: Picea sitchensis (assembly GCA_010110895.2). NCBI lineage: Eukaryota > Viridiplantae > Streptophyta > Pinopsida > Pinales > Pinaceae > Picea > Picea sitchensis. The sequence continues at coordinate 7,369 of SNQJ01S0065190.1, read as the reverse complement.
GGTGCTAGCATTTCTGGCGCCGTTTCCAGGGATGAATTGAAGATTTTCCCTGGGATTGAATGACAAAGCTTACTAGTTCTGAAGGTGCACCAGAAACTGGTACCTTATGGTTGCAAGTATGCACCTGGCGACTCCACTGTTTCAGTTGTAGCTTCCAGAGGTAGACACACGAGGTCTACTCCACAACTGCCCCTAGAAACACCTGAAGCTAACCCAGAGAAAATTATTAGAAAGGGAAAGGCCCTTTGAGAAGATATTTCTGCTGTTGAACTAGGTATTTCTGATGATTTTCAATCTCCTCATGTAAGAACTCCAATTTCTTCTTCTCATTCTACTATTATACCTTCTGTTGGAGTTTCCCGAACTTTAAATTTTGGGAGTGTTCCTGTTAAGTTTCCTCCTCCTGGTTTTGGACTAGAGAGAGAAATCCTTGTCACTCCTATTTCCCCTGAAGTAGTGCCTTGGTCCAGACCCCATACGTCAGAATATTTTCCCACTCCAAGTTTTACCACCTCTCCTCTTATTGCTTCTATTGTTTCTCCAGGGAGGGAAACCTCTGCTCCCTCAAGCCTTGAAGCCTTTTCTCCAAATCCTCTACTGATTCCTTTTCATCCAGGAGGCTCAGTTCCAGTCTTCCCGATTCTAACACCTTCACCTCCTCATTCTCCTCCACTTGTTATCCCTATGGCAGGTGTTAATCCCCTTAGAAGCATAATGGATTCCATAGTCACTACAAGATATGCCCCTCTAGTCTTACCTCAGCCTATGAATGCTCTCCTTGTTGGAGATTACTCAAAATATATGCCAAAGTTAACTGGAGAAGAGGATATAACTGCTGAAGATCACCTTGTTTCCTTCTACAGTTATGCAGAAAATCTAAATATCGAAAATGAAGATGTCTGGATGAGAGTCTTTGTCCAGAGCCTTGATGGCGAGGCTAGGAAATGGTTTAGGGGTTTGACCCCTGGATCTATTGCTGGAATTGAGGCTCTAGACGATGTTTTCTTGAGACAACAGGGGGACACAAAGGACTTTATATATTACATCACAAAGTTTGGGTCCTTGAAGAGGAAAGAGGGAGAAACTGTCTCTGACTTCTCTAAAAGATTCAACAAAATGTACAATAAGATCCCTGCTGAGATAAATCCCATAGAGGCCTCTGCCAAAATCATTTATGCTAGTGCCTTTGACCCTAATTTCTACCTCCTATTGAGGGAGAGAAGAGCTACTTCCCTGGATCATATGCAAGATGAAACCTTGGAAGTAGAATCCAATGTGTTGGCAGCTAACAGACTCAGGAATATGGCTGATAGAGACATGCCAAGGAAAAAATCCGAAGCCTCCACCTTTGGTTCCTCTGTTTCTCCCCCTCAAATGGATGAAGTAACCAAGTTGCTAAAATCAATCTGAACTAGGATGGAAAGGTTGGAAGTAGAGAGGAAGTCGACATACAAAAACCCTCAAAATATTGATAATAGAGGCAACTTCAGAAGGTAGATTAACAACGCCCCTCAGATGATGCAAAGGGAGCAGAGGAATAGAGATAGGGATGATCAGAAAATTCAAACCCCTCTCCAAAATAACCTTGTGACCGATGAGGAAGGGGAGGAAGAAGAGATCAAACTTGAAATCCATTGCCTTGGAGACACATCCCCATTTCCCCATTTGACTCAAGCTTCATATGAGGAGTCCCTCATGGACAACCAAATAAATGAGTTGAGTAAAGGGGAGAAGGGAAATAACAATCCCCATAAATATAACCTTAGGTCAAGGAAGAAATAAGAGAAGTCTGACGTCCTTGAGTAGCCTCCTAGATTAGTTAAACTTGTCAAATACATAATGAACACAAGCAAAGAAAAGAAATATCAAGCCCCTTCATCAGTAGATAAAAATCCTATCCCAGAAGTGAAGGAAATCCTGAAACCCCCCTCCTCTTTCAACTTTGACCTTGAAATTAAGAAAATCAAAATCCCTGTACCCCTCTCAGAGCTGGTCAAGCATGAATATTTTAAAAGAA
>SNQJ01S0065188.1:130433-149994 GCA_010110895.2 Picea sitchensis | reverse complement strand
TTGTTCAATAATCTAGATCTAGGGAAAGAGTAGTATTCTGTCTCGTTTTGTTCTAGATCCAGGTGGATCTAGGGAGATTGGTCTGTGTCCGCACTCACGAATTTATCCATTAACACCCGCATAAATGTATTTAGGCGCTAAATTTCGCAAATGGGTTAATTTTCCATGGTTTTTCACAAAAAAAGATTCGCCAATTTCCATTTTTTCTAAAAACGATTTGCCCAAATTCCATAGAATAAAAATCTTTTACCTCAAAAATCTCCAAAATTGTATAGAAACTATATAAAATCCTTTGAAATTTGATTTTTTTTACAAATCTATCGCCAAATATTTTAGATTTTGCATATTAAGGACTAGTAAGATTAGCCAAGGTTTCTACATTTTAATATAAATTTTCATCCTTAAAATCATCCCTTACTGGGGGTAATATTTTTTTTATCCCATCTTCTTTTTGTGCATGACATCATGTTATTATGTGTTGGTTCCAAGTGGGATGCGATGAAAATCAAGCTATCCTTGAACTTTATTTTAATTATATGGATATGTCGATTAATATTTAGAAGACTCAATCATGTCTTTCTTTGGATTGGATGAAGAGGAAACCCACGTTCTCTCTAAGCTCTTTCCATGGAAATCTTTATTTTTGCTTTTAAAATACAATCATAACTTAAAGATCATTCATTTAATTATAGAATTTACCCTAGAATATATATCAAGTTATTGAGTCTACAAGGAAAAAAATTTCGCCAATTCAAAAGTTTTTGTAAGAGGTCATCATAAAATTAGTGAACCAACTTCAAACAAGGTTGCGTGGCAGCGTAGTCCATGCCGAGTTGAATTGGGAATAAATGCAGACGGATGGGGAAAAGGTAGTGGGGGCAGATGAAAATTACAGCGAGATGTGGGAAGGAACATGAAGGATAGGTGGTATCTATGCAAGAAATGACACGTGTCCTCCAGAGTCCCATTTATTTTTTGAAACTATATAATCCATCTTAGTAGTCCTACTTTGCATGTTTATATTTCTATTTGGAATTGGTTACGATTAAGTAAAATTTACATAGAGTTGTGTGTATATGTGCGAGGACAAAAAACGTTATATGCGGAGGAGCAGGAGAAGATATGCATGAGAAAAAGACAATTTTAATCAAATAAACAGAATGTCTTGACATTGACCATAGTTGAAGATAAAAATTTAGAAGCACATAAATATAAAAGGAGATAAAAAATAGTTTTATTTGGAATACATAAAAAAATAACAGTTTGTTACATATTCCTGAAAATTTAAATGCATTTGTCATATAAACTGGGATTGGGTCTCCCACGGACCATAAGATAAATATGTACAAGAAATAGGACCGTGGAAATAAGAAGTGGGCGATGGTAGAATGCAATACCTGAAAAGAAGAAATTGGAAGGTATCAGTCTCTGGCTAGAGATTTCTATTCAGAAAAGGTGGAAAAACTAGATTTATAAACAGAGAAGGATGTGATGAGTATAGACTTACAGGGATGGCACATATCAGTCATTTTTCTATTTTCTTTCTTATGGCGTTTTCTGTTGGCTTTCGTCCGCGACCCGCTTCAACTTCGTTTCGACGAATTCTTCAATGTAGCTTCTCAAGGGGCCGACATTGATCTCATTCTAGATTTTTATGTTGAAAAGTTCCTTTTATAATTCGCTTAGATCAATAGAAAGATTATGAAAATCCTGAGGAATGTCTTCATTCTATACTGAATAGCCGACTAGCCAGTTGGCCACATCATCTTCACCATATTCAAGAATGTTGTAAAAATTTTCTAAAGACAATGCCTTAAAAATATGAACTTGTTTATCGAAGGCTTGCTTGGTTAACGTCAACGAGATGATGATTAACTTGGGGTCTTGGAACTCATTGGTCCTTCCAACTAAGTCTATTTTGGTCAACTTTGTGAATAATGTTTCTTTCTTTGATATGGATTGTTCACATGATTGGACAATGAGATACAGGTTCTTCACCTTCTCTTTCCAACATGCTTCTAATTCAGTGATCCGGATTTTGGAGCGGAGATCATGTTGTCTTCTTGTCATGTCTATCATGTTGTTGACATGAAAGGAAAAAGGGACAACCGTGTCGAATAGAAACTTTCTTCAGTTTTTAAATCCGTCTACAGATGTTCAAGCACATTATGTGCCCTCGTTCCTAGAGAACCCATAGTTTTTGATGTTTCCCAAGCCTCAGTAATCAGTTCCATTATTTTCTTGATATTATTCTCCACATATCCTCTGCACGATGCGAGGAGGTTGAAGGATCATTTTAACTTGGCTGCAGGGGTAGCAGGAATGGCTATTTCCAAAGCACTGGCAGGAAATGGCATAGGAATAAAAGCTTCCTCCAATTCCTTGATTTGATCCTTTAGTCTGGCATTTCTGGCCTCAATGACTCCAATGGAATTACCAAGAGCATCTCCATTTTCTCTGTTAATTCCATAGATTTGGGACGGCCACATGTTCACAAGGTCAACCTCTGAACGAGATTTTCCTTTCTTATTTTTGACATCTCTCTTTTCAATAATTAATTTTTTAGATCCACTGTAAAAAACAATGCTCTGGAATATGAAGGATTCATCTTCGTCAAAATTTTTGGTATTAACTATGTCCATTGGGAGACTATGTTGGATCGTGTCTCCCGACTAATAAAGGTTGTGGAATATGTTATCCATATTAGTGTCAAGTTCCATTTTCTCACTCCCAATTTTGTGCTCTTCCGCCTTCCCTACATATGTTTTTCTCTTCTTCTCTATGGGAAGCTTGTGAGAACTATACATTTTAGGATGAGGTCCGTTTGAAGAAATTTGGGTCACTTTGTTACTGTGGTAGGTTGTTGGAGTGATTCTTTGTTACTGTGGTAGTTCTGGTCCTCATGCCCGAAGATGTTCATTGTATGTCCACATAATTGTTGTCAAGCTGGTGCCATTAGTTTATGAGAACGTCTATTTTCTCCAAACGATTCTTGAAATGAATAACTGGAGGGGATAATATAACCGCGCAGAAATGTTGGTTCAATGCGTGTGAATAGGAAATCTCCTCAAGCTCTTTTCTCATTAATGAAAATATCTATGCGTGCTGGATGATGTGATGTTAGAAGTAAAGCTTAATTATTGCATACTTAGTTGTGCGAAGGTGGCAGGTACGACGAAGAACAATTAAGGATTGGAGGTTTCATGAACGAGCCAAGGCGGTGACGTGCTAATGACATTCCATGGTATTTGAACTTAACAGTTGCAAGGGATAACAAAATCCTTCACAAATATTGGTTTAATGCTTATTAACGATAGATCTTCTCGAGCCTTTCTCTCATCAATGATAATTTATACGGTTCCTGCATGATGAGTTGTTAGCATTAAAGATTACTAATTACATATTTAGAAACAAGACCTTATATATATGTGTGTGTGTGTGTGACGAAGACGGGGAAGAGAAAGCAAGGAATGCCAAGTATGAAAAGCGGTCGGACTGGATTAAAAATAGGTTTACAGGAGATAATGAGGAGAGGTGAGTGTTGAATGGTCAAATTGAATAACTTGAAATGTTTGATTGGAAAATGCATAAAACGGAAGAGGGCATGATGGTGCAGTTCAACGGACGGTTTGATTATTTGCAGAATTCTGAGAAAGTGGCAAAGTATGGAATAGGGAAATGGTTGGACGAGCTCGTTTTCGGAATTCGGGATTGAAAATTCCGTGAACAGTCCAACCCGAGGTCCCGCGAATGACAGTCCATGGTGTTTGAAATTAACACTCGAAAGGATAATAAAACCGTGCAGAAATATTGGTTTAATGTGTATTAATGGGAGATATCTGCAAATCTTGGTTTAGCATTAAACAATATGTTTTATTATAGATAAGACTATTTTATTATAAACAAGTGCAAGAAAGGAATGACCAAGTTTGAAAAGTGGTCGCACATGTTTCAAAATAGGGTTACAGAGGATTCTCAATAGAGGTGAGGGCCAACAGTCAAATTGTATGTGTCAGAAATTTTAACTACAAAATGTGTAAAAGGGAAGAATACAAGCAAGGAATGACCAAGTATGAAAAGCGATCGGATGGGTTTAAAAATAGGGTTAAAGGGGATTTTTAGCCCAGGCGAAGGCCGACATTGAAATGTTATGTATGGGAATTTTTGACTGAAAAATGCGTAAAAGGAAAGAGTGCATGGTGCGGCGGGCCAGCGGTCGGTTTGTATATTTGCGGAATTATGGGTGTTGTTTGCATGTAGTGGAACAATAGAAGGGAAATTTTTAGTGTTCGGAAATGGTCGGTCGAACTTGGTTGGAAAGAAGTGCGAAGGTGGCAGGCACAAAAAACATCGATTAGAAATTGGACACTTCATGAACCCGCCAACTCGACGATCTGCGAAAGCGATTTGGACAAATGGTGAAGTACGGAAAGCGGACAGACTGGCTTCAAAAATGGGGTGACATTAGCTTGAGAGGAGACGTGAGGACCTGACGGTCAAATTGTAGCTATCAAAACTTATGAGTGCAAACTGTGTAACGAGGAAAAGGGTATGATGTGACATTATGGTTTTAAATTTGTATATCACAGAAGTCTGGGTGCTCTTTAGAGGTCACAGAACAATGGAAGTACACCCTAGAGCTCGCATCCCCGGGAATCCATGATCGAAAATGTGGCTAGATATGGAATGGGGAAGCGGTCGGTCAGAGTCGCGATATAAAAGCATGAGTGCAAATGTGAAGCCATGCGGGAAAAGAGAAACAAGAATTTGGTTAAGTATAGAAAGGCAAAAGAACAACTAATATATTCAAATTTGTAATAGATGTGACTGAGTGCAACTGTGTAACGAGGAAAAAGATATGATGTGATAGTCTGGTTGTAAATGTTTATATTGCAGAATTCTGGGTGCTCTTTGGAGGTCACAAAACAATGGAAGTTCACCCTAGAGCCCACCTCCTCGGGAATCTGCGATCTAAAATGTGGGCAGATATGGAATGGGGAAGCGGTCGTTTAGAGTCGCGATATAAAAGCACGAGTGCAAATGTGAAGCCATGCGGGAAAAGAGAAGTGAGAATTTGGTTAAGTATAGAGAAGGAAAAAGAATGGCTAATATATTCAAATCTGTAATAGATGTGACTGAGTGCAACTATGTAATGGGGAAAAGGGTATGATGTGACAGTCCGATTGTAAATTTGTATATTGCGGAAGTCTGGGTGTATATAGCAAATCCATTTAAAAGAAAAAGAACATCGAGTACTGTACATCTATCCTTAGAAATTGGACCCAGTTATTTGGGCCAAAACATTGAACGTATCTGCCACAAAAACAGGCATGGGATCCGCAACATGCAGGAGCCATCTATATGCTCTTCAACATGCATACAAAACTAATTACCATGCCTTTTTTTTTAGGAAATCCTTGCAGTTTTCTCCTCCATGGATAATCTTGTGGTAAAATTGATAGTTCTCAAAAGTGTCCCGTGAGGAAGAAGACAAAAAATGTAGCAGGGCAAATGGAATAGCCCTTAACTGAAAGTTAGGACACACCAAGAAACTTCCTCTCCACAGTTGAAAAACTTTAGGGACACAGGTTGCACGTGCAATTTCAGAGGCCCAAATTAGTCCATTCTGGGTGGAAGGAGATGACTAGTAGAAATATTCCTTGCACAAGTGGGATTTCTAGTCCTCATTCCCTAAGATGTTAATTGTATATCCGGATAACAGGACAATAGTCCCACAATTGAATATTTTTTTGTCTTGAAATGTATATCTGGGAGCATCAACATATCATTTTCTTACAGTGAAAGTCTTCCACCCAGAACAGACTAATTTGGACCTCTGGAATTCCTACTTTCAAGCTACAAAGAGGATTTTTCGTTCAACGTCGGTTTCTTTTCTAAAACTCCTTCTTTTGGTGTTGTCAGGCCCGCCATCATTGATTCAGGAAGTTTTGCCCATTATGGTTGATTTCAATTTGGGCGCAGGAGTGGGAACAATATCTGCATTTCCATCATCCATTGTCTTATCATCGTCCATCAGATCATCTTCTTCCAACTTGGAATCCATGGCATCAACCTCTGCGCCAACTATCAATGCAACTAGGCAGGTTCTCTGAGTAGGGAGGGTTGCCTTGGAATTCTTTGGCTTGAAATATATCTGTCGGTGTACCAAGGGGCCATCTCCTTTTTTTCTCCTAGGTAGAGGGAGATGAGTAGTAAGAATATGCTCTGAAATACTGGAACCTCTGGCCATCATGCCCGAATGTGTTTACTGTATCTGGACAGAACTGCTCCCACAAGTTAACGAGAATTTCTGTTTTCTCCAGACGATGTTTGAAATGAAAATTGGGGAGGGATAATATAACCCTCCGCAAATCCTGGTTTAATGCATATCAATGGAAGATCTCCTCAATCCTTTTGCTGATCAGTGATAATCTCGAGGGTTCATGCGTAATGAGTTGTTACCATTAAATCTCACTAATTTCGTATTTAGAAAAAAGTGCAAAGGTGGCGGTGACGCCAAAGAGCGATTAAGAATTAGAGATTTCTTAAAGGCGCCAACCAGTCGGCGCACGAAAGAGATTGCATCATGTTTGAAATCAATACTTGGAAAGGATAACACTCTTCTCCGCAAATATTGGTTTAATTCGTAGTAATGACAAATCTTCTCCGGCCTTCTGGACATTAAGGACAATCTTAACGGTTCTTGCAGGATGAATTACTAGCATTAAAGCTTAATAATTGCATATTTGGAAATAAGTATGAAGGTAATGGCGATGGAGAAGAGAAAGCAAGTATTGTACATTTCATCCACCTGCCAACCCATGAAACAGATTCTAAGAAATGCCCAAGTATGGAAAGCGGTCGGACGGGTTACAAAAAAAAAGGGTCGGAAGATATACCCAGGAGACGTGAGGGGCCGATGGTCATATTGCATCTCAGTGACATATTTCTACCTTCAATTTGCATATCACAGAATTTCAGTTGTTGTTTGTGTGTAGGGGAACAGTGGAAGCACAATGTCGAGAGGGAAATTTGTATTTTGCGGAACTTCGGGTGTTGTATATAAAACCCCCTTGCCACTTTTTCGGCCACAAACTTCATGCACTCACCTTATTGAAACTTTGAAAAATTAGTAAAACTATAAATAACAATGGTAGCCAAGAACCAAATCTCACTACAAAGCCCACACTTAACCCAGAATTCAAACACGATTGTATGCATTCTCCCAAAACCAAAGAGGGTGAAACCCCAAATACATATAGACACTAAAATTGGTAGTCTTGGCTCACTCCAAAGCCCACACTTCACCCATAAACCGAATTGGATTATATGCATTCATGCAAAAGTTGGGATTGGAAAAACCCAAAACATTGTTGAAAACCAAAAATAATCTCTTACAAAAACTCTACATTGAATACCAACACTGAAGAAAAGCCAAACCAATCACAAGCATAAATCAAAGTAAGGAACATAGCTCTAACAAATTCAAATAGAAAAGTACTACAAACCAGAAAATAGAGAGCTCTAAAGGCCTAAACCAAACATAGAACCAAACACAACCCCTTCTTGAATGCAGCTAGCATCAACACATTGCCACCCCCAAGAGACCCCTAAAAATGAGTTGTATGCATTCACAAAAAAACAAGGAGGGTGAAACCCTAAACACTGATGGAAACCAAAAATATAAACCAACACTCACTACAAACCCAACAATGCAACTGGTTGGTTTGTATGCATCCATGCAAAAGAAAGACAACAAAATGCTTGAACCAACCACAAGCACAAAGCCCATAAAGCAAAGCCATAACAAAACCAACAAAAGGACTAGGGGCAATCAACCAACACTTAAAGAAGGCAAAGCTCCAACAAACACTAGAAAAAAGTCAAATAAACTAGGAAACAAAGAAGTCCAAAAGCCAAAACCGAACACAAAACTAGATACAACAACCTTAAACAAATTCAAAACATCAGATACCAAGACCCAAGCCATTATGAATGCACAAAACATGACATACCTTCATTTGCATGCAACCAATTTCAACACCACTACCACCTTAAAAGACCCCATCTCATTAGGACTCAAATAAATATGTTTTCAATCTATATTACAAAAATATAAAAAAATTAATCAAAGAAAAAACATAAACCAACCATGTCAAAAACAACAATATTATATGTAAAAAATAACAATCAAAACAATGACTATAATTATTATAAAGACTAATACATATTATCTCCTATTTTTATTATAATTATAGTAATTATTATTATTTTAAATTAAATTAAATTAATATTAACTTCCTTTTAACCTAGTTGCATAAACGAAACACAATGCAATGAAAGATATGTGAACTAAGCTTCTCTCCCTCATAAATATGATTTTACAAAGAAAATTAGAAAATGTATTTATGGGGTGTTGACTTGGATTTAAAAAGACATTAAAGACATTTATGGGGTGTGATAATCTGATTGAATTGTATGAATACTATTGCAGTTGGAGTCTGTTATGGAATGGTTGCAAACAGTTTTCCACTTCCAGGTCAGGTGTCCAATCTGATAAGATCTCGCAACATCGACAAAGTTAGGTTTTTCCAAGCACATTACGAAGCCCTCCGAGCCTTGAAAAACAGCGGGGGAATCGAAGTGATAGTGGGAATTGGGAACAATGAGCTTCATAAAATCTCATCCGATCATGCTGCAGGAAACGGGTGGGTTAACGACAACATTCGCCAATTCTACCCGGCCACCAATATCAAATACATCGCATTGGGCAATGAAGTTTTGTCAATAGAAAATCTCCAGCATCTTCCCTATCTCGTCCCTGCGATGAGAAAAATTCAAACCGCAGTCTGAAGTGCCCATCTGCATAACTCCATAAAGGTTTCCACCACCCACGCCACGTCTGTTCTGGGAAATTCATATCCTCCCTCTTAGGGAGAATTCACTAATTAATTGAAGAGAAACATGAGCGTGGTACTTAATTTTCTCACAGAGAATGTGTCAAAAGGAGGGAGGGATCATCTATCAAAGGAGATTCTAATGCAAAGGAGGTAAAAAAAAAAATACTCCGAAGAAGTAGAACATACCAAATTCAAGTATGCCTGAGAGGTGTCCAGTCTACAAGAAGAGTAATCCAAATCCAAGAGGTTGATTGAGAAACAAAGTTACCAAATTCTGGGATGGGGAAGCTTGAAAAGGATTTAGAAGAGAACAAATCAACAACTCTTTCTTTGGAAGTTATAAGGGAATAAGCTACATAGCTCAATGAAAAGCTGAATTCCGAACAAAAGGAATTATTTTGCCTTCTTAATGACATACAGACAGAAAGGGATGACTAGTTAAGGCTCGAAGATCAAATGGAAGAAATAAAAGATCAATATCAAGAGGAAATTAATGTCTTTTCTCGCATTATAGATTAACAAGGAGAATATAAAAATCCTCCTAACACTCTTCCATTGTACTCCGTGAGAAAGAAGCTAAAGGATAAAGTTTTATTTGATACATGGAAGCCCTTATTGCAAGAGATTCAAGCTATTTAGAAAACATCAACAAATAAATGTAAAAGGTTATAGAATAGTTCTTGAAATTCTTGAAGAATTGGGGATGAAGGTAATGCTCCCCATTATTGAAGCAACACCTACCAAGATAAGAGTAGTTGAGGTAGATGAACAAAGGGAAAATAGTCAAGTAAACATAGATAACTGACAAAAGTAAACAAAGAGGTTCTAGATGAATATTTGTTGACACCTAACAAGCTAATCACAATAACCCATAACTTCATAAAGAAGAAAACACTTGAATTGAAACTTGAAATTTCAACAACCAAGATCTGTGATGAAGGGCTTGACTTGGAAAAGATGCACTCAGACAAAATCGAAGAGATAATGAAGGATTATTTTCTCGGGAGAGAATATCGGGATCAGAGGGAAGCTCAACAATTCTCATCATCACCCAACTTCACCCAACTTCATCATCCTTAGGCATGATAGTGGGAGTTGGGAACAACACCCAACTTCACTAGCCTTAAGCATGATTAATATGGATCTATGTTATGATATCAAATCATTATTTTGCACGCACGTGTGTGGTCTCGATTTAGCCTTCAGGTTGGCTCAAATGGTCATTAGCCAGATGTGAGATCTCTCCCCTAAATTTGGGAAGGTCGCGGGTTATCCTCTCTTCATTCCCTCGAGGTTGGGCTTTGTAATTAGAGCTGATGGTTTACCCCCTTTACGATCCATGGATCATGGGGAAGTACTCGGTGGGTTTTCCTTGGAAAAAGGTATATGGTCTCCATTTGAGCTGAGCTTGGATCTTTGGGCTCGATGGCTAGAATTTTGCATGTGTTAGTAGTAGGGTTTAGTAGGTGTTTGAATTCACGTCCTTAGATTGTTTTTGTCTTTGGAAATATGACTTATGATGACCTACTAGATTCCTGAGAAGACTTATCTGTCGAGTCGAAGATCTTTCCAGACAATACGCCAAGTCACATCTGTAGGGGTTTCCACCTGGATGGGCACCCCTCTGCATTCATGGATGGTGTAGATGTGTTAATGGGTTTTAATGCTAGCATCAACAGTTTCAAGAGAGTAAAGTACCGTCAACCTCACATGGTTCGAACATCAAACTTAAAAGTGCTTTTAGTGTGCTTGAGTACCACGAGGGTTCAGGTCTTGGAAAGGTTTGCCAATTTTATTCCATACATTTTCACCAATTTTTAGTCTTTCCACTCATTCAAGTAGGGTTTTGGAACATGCAATTTCTTAATATGCCTCCGAGGGTGAGGATCCAGTTGTAGGGACCCTAGAGCCATTGGATGGTCACATCAGTGATGGGGATTTTCTGAAAGAATATTTTTTGGAAATAAGTATTAGATCTCCTGTAGCAACAATGTTTCGAGGGCCCTCTCCAAAGGGGAAAGACTCAATAGAAATTCAGAAAAGGGGAGGTGAGGTGGTAAAGCTGAATAAATCCAAACATAGTGTTCGTGAGAAAGGGGCCTCTATTCATCTGATTCTAGGAGAATATATCTACATGCATCAAGTAGTTGGATTTACAGTGAAAGCTTTGTTGGGTCATTTCTAAAATCGTTGGATGAGTGACAAAACCTTAAGGGATTAGCTCAAGAAATGTTAGGAACCATTCTTCAGCTACTCACTACAATTCCCTATTTTGGCTAGGGCTTAGATGGCCTTCAGTCTAAATGAATATAGCGATATGTTGAAGGTTTTAGGGAAATCTCGACAATGGGGATCAACTATATTACTACTCAATAGGTGGTCCACTTTCTTTGATGCAAGATTGGAAAAGTATTTCATTGTTCCTATCTGGGTACAACTTCCAAGTTTTCACTTTGAATTATGGTCTCTAGAAGTTTCTAAATAAATTGCAAAATCAATAGGAAACCTCATGGATGTAGGCATGAGTAATCTCGAAACTAGGAATGTGAATTTTGGGAAACTTTTGGTTGGTCTAGACCTTACGTATTTTTTTGTCAAGGAGATGTTAATTCAAAAGGGTCCCATTTCTCACACTCAAATTCTAGATTACTTGGGCATTCCCTTCATATGTGTAATGTGCCATGGGTATGGTCATGTTGGCACAGGGGAAGACCCAATTTTCAATGCTCAAGAGCATACCAACAAAGCCCTAACTACTCGCCCTTTCGACAACACCTGTGAAGAAAATGAAGTCTCACCCAAGGTAGAGGCAGGGGTGGTTGTAAGACTTAGGTGTTTGCAACCTTAGTTGGGACATAGATCTATGATCCTATCCTTACAGGGCACTTAGCATAGATCATTCATCAGTATTTAACCCTTATTATACTTCACAGACGAGACAGAGCTTCGCGGTGAATACTCAGATGTACATTGTTTCAACATTTAACTATAGCAAATCATATCATATATAGTAGTTCAACACCAATCATTCTCATACATGTCAGATCCCACTATTGACATACATCTAGGAAGCACAAAGCATTAATAGATCTATCTAAATATATCAAGCCACTCAGCAGAAGAAGAAATAAACACATCAAGCCGAAGCACAAAGCATCACACACAGATTGACGTGGTTAACCGCCACCTTGGGGCTAGGTCCACCAACTCTTCTTATTTAGTAGTGTCTTCAATCCGTTACAGCACAAACCCACTCAAAACCCTTACTTCGCATAGGATATAATATCTACGTAGCTCACTAGATCCTTCTTTCATGTACTTTAGCACAAAGCCTTCTACAACCTCTTACAACAACTAGCACTTAGCTCTGCAAGCCTCTTACAATCATGCATAGAGCATTTAGAACCCACATCTGATCACATAGATCTACTACTAGCACTAAGCCATCGACCCTTCTTACATTGCATAAGTATCTATTTATACAATACAAAAGTGGGCCTAAGCGTGGGTAAACCCACGGGTCAACATCCCTTTCCCATTATATTAACCCAAAACCCTAAAAGAGGCCCAAAACATGGACCAAGATCTCGCAATCTCTACTTCTCCTAGCGCTCCATCTTTGACAGGGTGTCAAAGTCCAAAAATGGTCAATTATGACCAAGTGTTCCTCGAAACTTGGTCAAGGGCCAACAGGCCCCCAACACTCACCTGTGACTCGTCCTGAATCACTCAAGTCTGACCAATTCTGCTTTGAATTACTCGATCTTAGCTCAATTTGCTTCGACTTGCCGCATTGCTATAGCCTCTTGCTCGACGAACTCCTGGATGAGTGCCTCGTTCAGTGGCCCTTCTAGGCGTTGTTCTGCTACATTCACAAGTTGTTCAAGTTCTACTCCTTGGTTTTCAACTTCAGTGAACAATTGACATGCCTTTTCTTGCACTGGTTGCAGTCGTTGAGAGACTTCCATTACTTTACTCTGAAGCGTGTGAATCTGCTGTTGGGATGTGCATTGCTCTAGAAACCTCTTCATTCTCTCTACAGGTGACATGGCCTTCAGTTGCACCTGTAGCTTTTCAACGTCGTAGTTCTCCTCTTGGAGGTGTGACTCCAATTGATGCAATTCTGGGTTCTCGGTTAGGTTCTCGTAGATCTGCACACTTCTGCTACTTAACTGTTTTCATTCCTTGGAGAGTTCTTTAATCCTTTCTATGGTGCTTCGAGTAGTTATTTCTTGTTGGTCGCGCACTTCTTGTGGGGTTTGTGGTATTTTCTGAAGCTCTAAGTCCGTGACTCTTTGTTGAAGTTGCTGAATAACTTCAGCAAGCATCATCACTTGGCGTTCAATGGGGTCCTCTACCTTCTGTTCTAAGCCGATCATAGAGCAAAATGCTCTGTTTGCAGCTTCTTCAATCCCAATCTGCTTCGTGAGCAACTGCTCTTTCTCTTTTTGAATCTTTGCTCTGTCTTCTTCAAATTTCACTTGGAGAGTGTCCTTCTCTTGTTGTGCAGCTTGAGGACATCCTCTTGTGCTTGCTTTAATGCATGGGTGGCCTATGCGGTTTCTTCCTGTGCCTTCCGAAGGTGTACTTCGACCATGTTAGCAATCTTTCGGAGTTGAACTGGTTCATTTCCTTCTTCTGTTGTTCCTTCTGGCAGGGGCGTAGAGTAGACTGTGTGGCTAGACTGGAGAGCTTGTTGTAATCCTTGGAGTGCAATCTCGATTATGTTGTACATTGTCTCTTGCTTAGCTTCCTGTTTTTTTTGTTATCTCTTCTATGGATTCATTCATAACTGCGATGAGAAAACTGAAGTCATCTGGAGTGAGCGTGGTCTTCAGCTTAGTCATGGGTGCTTTTGATTTCTTTCAGGAGGAAGGTTCTGGAGGTGAACCCTTCCTTTTCTTTATGATTTCTACTTCGTCGCCTAGCCTCTGGTCGAATTTCTCTAAGTCTTCCCCATTACCTCCTTGCTCTGGTGTAACAAATGTGGTTCTTACAGATCTGCTATCTACATCCTGGATATCCTCATCCTTCTTTGTCTGCTTTGTTTTCTTTGTCTTACTGGGTCTAGGTGTATTCTGCGCAGCTTCTGGGCTGTCAATGTCAGACACTTCTGCAGGGTCTGCTAGAATAAGAAGGTTCGCCAACCATTCCTTGGTGATTTCCTCCATGTCTTCTTCTGTTAGCTTGTAATAATATTGAAGCTATTCCTTGTTCTCATCAGTGCATGCTTTCAGATATATAAAATGGTGGTATGCACTGAACTTTATCAGAGGTTGAAACTTGTGTAAAGTATTCGGGGTCATGCAAGGCTCAGACTGGATGGCGAGATTCAACTGGGTGTAGTAGGTGTGAAATACGACTTCGCAGCCAGTGGTTCAAAGGGGTCAATATCGGGGAAGGTTGCACCTTCCGGTAGCTCCCATGCAACGAAATCTATAAGTATCAAGAGCCAAATTAAATGAAATTCATGCCCTTGATCCTAGGCTTCTCTGCAATCAATATCTAGTTGATTCACCAGGTACTTCAACCAGTTCATATGTAGTCCCTCTGTGCACTTTCCTGCGAGGTCGACTACAAAGCCAGATACTTGCATGGGTCGATTCTTGTGTACCAACTTCTCTGCGATCAGTTGACATGCGAGGCACACTGTGCCACTTTCAATAGAATCTACCTTGTATCCTAGCACACCTTTCTCAACATCTCCATAGGCTTCTTTGATATTCTAAGTAAGAGCGCGATCCGCAGTATTCCCAGGATAGTAATCGTGGGGATCAAGGCCCTGCATGCTAATCCCAATGATCTGGTTGATCAACGTTGGATCAACTGTTATGTGACAGTTCAACCATAAGTATCCTCCATGGTAACTTTCCAGCAAGAGCTTCACACAAGCATTCACCTCCTAGTGTCTGTCGAAGTGTGGTATCTTCATAATGTTGAGTAGAGTAGACTGTGCGAGGTTCGTCGTCTATTGTTGAGGGACTATCTTCGAATTCTTGTCCTTGGTTCTGGTTAAGTACTTGTACGAGACAAGTGTGTTCTAAACTTTACGATCCCCCAGGTTGAAGTCACTAAACTTCAAGGCTGTGATCTTGTCCTGATCTGCACGGACTGTGCGTACTCCTTTCGGTAGGTACGCCATGACTAGAGTGTACTCAAAGTATCTAGGCACACTATCTCTATTGATCGCACTACTTAGAGGTTGTATGTAAGCAGGTAGGATGGATGGGACCAACTTTGTGTTGGCCATATCGTCATTATGTTTGGTTCTTCTTTCTGTGTCAACTCAGGATGTTCTTGCGCGAGAAATCGACGGGGAGGCTTGCACTCCTCTCATCGACGATGCCTGTAAACCTGTAGATAATCCCCGCTCCAACATGAATCTTTCGGCTTTGAGGCTAGCAAGTACCTCTCTTACATATTCTTTAGCTGCGCTAAATTCGTCGAACATATATGCTCAGGATCAATAGCTTGGGTTCTCAAAGTAAATTAGATATTGTAGTAAGGTAGAGAGAAAGGGTGGAGTAATCACGATTCACAATTTAGGTAGTCTGCAGATTTATTTTCACGATTAGGAAAAGTGTCTTCCGTGCATGGTGCGATGGATTAAGTAAGTAACTCCGTAACAGATTATTTTCAATAGATATGGGACTTCCTTAACTCTGGTTCTATCTGTTATGGTGTGGTCTAATGTTCTGGTGATGATCCATCAATGCTTTTCGATCTGTTCGGGGCGGCAATCGAATGGGTATATCGGCCTCCAACGACTATATTTATTTGCCACGACAAAGTGACCCATGCCGCTCTTCTGTTATCCCAACGAAGCTCAAATTCTGCAAAGTTTCTTTCAGTGGGGTTCCCTCTGGAACCCTCTGTAGCCTATCGATTTGAGCTCTCTTTCTACTTAGCTTTCTAGCCTTCTTCCCCATGAGCTTCATCTCGGTAGTTCATTTCTCGATCTGGTTCTTATTTTCCTTGGGAATAGTCACTTCGCGCTGGTGAGGTTCTTTCCCAAGACTCAGGAGAACTACTTCGTCTGTATCTGGTACAGATACTCCAATCTTCTGTGAGTCCCCTAATTCTTTGACATCTGAGCTTCTAGTGTCAAATAGCTTTGATTTATTCTCCTGTTCCTCAATCAACCGTGTGATCCTTCTGGTCATGAAATCTTTTAGATTTTGTCTTTGTTGTTGTAATACCTTTTCTTCTTCCTTTTTTCTAGCTTGATCTCTCTCAATCCAAGGTTTTCCAAGTAACATAGTAAACGGGGTGTCGTCCTCAATAAATTTGATAGTCTCAAAATCCTCTTCTGTCGAAGTTCCATTGACTGTCATAGGTATCTGAGCAAGTTTTCCACATAACATCATCGGTTTTCCTCTGAATAGTCCTATTCCTCCGAATGAAAGAATCATGGCAAGCTTCCCTACAACTTCCCAGGTTCTTTCTGGCATAATGTTCACTTGTGTTTCTTTATCAAGAATACAGTCAATGTCGAAGTCCCCTATTCTTTCTTTGATTTGTTCCTTTTCTTTGAAGATCTCTGGTAGGCGGACATCTTTATGTTCTTTCAGGGTTTCTTTCATCTGTATTAATACATTCTCTTATTCTTTCTGGGGTTCTGCTATTTCTAGGGCTGTCTTAGGGTGTTCCTCATGTAGATTCATTCTTTCAATCTTAGCAATCATTTTAGAGAAATCCAATACTTCATAGTCCAAAGCTTTGCAACAGAGACAATTGGGTTTTCCACCTAGGCAATCCTTAACTAGATGACCTGTTTTTCTGCAACCATAACATAGGGTCATTCCTCTCTTTCTCTTAATTGATCCCCAACTTCTTCTATACTGTACGCTAGAATCATGGTAGTTAGCCTGCAAAAAATTCCTTCTAGGGTCCTGCATCCATTTTTTAGTCCAAACATTCTTTCTATGCATAGGTATAACATATCTATCATTATCCTTATCAGATCTACTCATATCAAACTTTCTTTCTTCTATTAATGTCCTAGGTTTTAAGCTAGGACCAAATCTATCAAACATACCTAGATACGTGCTCTCAAAACAAAAAATTCACCTATCTTACTTCTACAGAGTACAAAGATTTCAGAAATTCCCACTTTTACTTTTCTTAGGGAAAAAAGTGTTTGCATCTCGCTTCTTTTCTTCAGATTTGATCTTCCTTTCCTCAGATCTGACCTTATTCCTAGCACAAATATTTCACAGGTTGAGTAAAAAGTTGTGCACTAGGGTGACAAATCTTCCTTTTGCACAAAGTTTATTCTTCCTCAGTTCCCAACAATCACGGTTTAAGGTCTCGGCAACAGAACCATTTGTTGGCACAGGGGCAGACCCAAGGTTCAATGCTCAAGAGTGTACCAACAAAGCCCTAACTATCGACCCTTTCGGTAACACCTGCGAAGCAAATGAAGTCTCACCCAAGGTAGAGGCAGGGGTGGTTGCAAGAATCAGGTGTTTGCAACCTTAGCTGGGACAAAGATCTGTGACCCTATCCTTACAGGGCACTTAGCATATATCATTCAATAGTATTTAACCCTTATTATACTTGGCAGACAACACAGAGCTTCGTGGTGAATAGTCAGATGTACATTGTTTCATCATTTAACTATAGAAAATCATATCATATCTAGTAGTTCAGCACTAAGCATTCTCATACATGTCAGATCCCACTATCTAGGAAGAACAAAGAATTAATAGATCTATCTAAATATATCAAGGCACTCAGTAGAGGAAGAAATAAAAACATCAAGCTGAAGCACAAAGAATCACACACAGATTTATGTGGTTCACCCCCACCCTGGGGCTACATCCACCAACTCTTCTTATTTATTAGTGTCTTTAAACGGTTACAACGCAAACCCACTCAAAACCCTTACTTTGCACAGGACAAAAGATCTGTGCAGCTCGCTAGATCCTTCTTCCATGTACTTCAACACAAAGCACTTAGCTATGCAAGCCTCCTACAATCATGCACGAAGCATTTACAGCCCAGATCCGATCACATAGATCTACTACTAGCACTAAGCCATCGACCCTTCTTACATTGCCTAAGTATCTATTTATACATTACAAAAGTGGGCCTAATCTAGGGTAAACCCACGAGCCGACATCCCTTTCCCATTATATTAACCCAAAACCCTAAAAGAGGCCCAAAAAGTGGATCGAGATCCCATGATCTATGCTTCGTATGGCACTCCATCTTTGATAGGGTGTCGAAGTCCAAAAATGGTCAATTATGACCAAGTGTTCCTCAAAACTTGGTCAAGGGATAACAAGTCATCTGGTGGTGGATTGTGCTCTAAGATTTAGTAAAAAGGAATGGGTCAAAAGGAGGGATGGATCATCTATCAAAGGATATTCTAATGCAAAGGAGGTTACTCTCTCTCAGGACTCAACAAAAGAGGTTTTATAGAAGAAAGACGTGGTTTTACATAAATTTATTTTGACATGGGATCCTCAAATATATAAAGACCCCAATTGGAGATGGAATCGGATGCAAGAGACCCTAGTCAAAAGGAAACCTCTACCTTTTCTGATTCAAGTAGGAAATCATTTGTTTCTCCTATTGATGCTCCATTGCTTATATATAGTAATATATGTGATAGGTCATATGTGTTCAAAGAAGTGAATGCCCAAACTAGTTGTGCCTCATGAAAATGATGGCCCTAAATGTAAGGGGTATAGGTCACCCCTCAAGAAAACTATCCTTTTGTAGTTCAATTGAAGTTCACAAGTTGGAGTTTTTTAATGTTTTAGGAGAACATAGGGAAGGGTTTCATATTTATTCGTGATTTGGGAGGGGTGCTTTGGGACAGGTATTTCCACTATCTTGAGTCATCGGGGCATTCTAGGGGTTTGATATTGGCTTCAAGAAAGAGGGATTTCAAGTGTACTAACACTCTCTCATTTTCCTCAGGTTTTGGATGCTCAAGAGATGGGGGGGGGGAAGAGGGGGAGATTATAATTTTGAATATTTATGGGCCATATGTTAAGCATGTTGTGTTCTAGGATAGTGATTTTGCAAAGCGTTTCAAGAAGCATAGATTTCTTATAATTGGTGGGACTTAAATATCTCATTGGGCGAGTATGAGTCTTGGGGGGAATCTGCAAATGTAGATGTTCTCTATGATTAATTTACTNGTTGTGTTCTAGGATAGTGATTTTGCAAAGCGTTTCAAGAAGCATAGATTTCTTATAATTGGTGGGACTTAAATATCTCATTGGGCGAGTATGAGTCTTGGGGGGAATCTGCAAATGTAGATGTTCTCTATGATTAATTTACTAAGAGATATGATTATTTGATCTTGTATGATATTGAACCAATTCAACTTTATTCCACCCAAATAAATATGTGATTTGGGGCCAAAAGGGTTTCAAAAAGGCTAAATCACTTTCTCATGAGTGAAGATCTTGTTTCAGATATGTGTCGTATCAAGCAATGGATAAGGTGGCCATTCCAATAGATTTCAACTCTAATGAGTCGTCTTATGAGTCAGAAACTCCTTAGCTGCTTTGGAATATAAATAAACATGAGTAGTTCATTGAAGAGTGGAACCATAGGAGAAACTTGAGAGATGGGAGAGTTCTCGCGTATGTGAAAGAACAAATAGAAGAAATGTACTCATTGGATTCGGTAGGATTTTCTGA